>CM076686.1:108387647-108612647 GCA_038501925.1 Xenopus petersii
TAGGGCTACACCACTGCTTCTATGGCATACCTCCCAACTTGGAAGTAAAAAGAGGGACAAAAAATTGTTTGTGCACGTAGCGTAGCAATTTTTGACCACGCCCCTTTCTGTGGCCACACCCCCTAATTTTTACAAAATGTGCCAGGTTATGAAAGTTTAAAAATATTTCTCCTTATCTAAACTGTTTTTTTGTGTCTCAAAATGGTTACAAAGTATCTTTATTTGCACCTGTTAGGTTCTCTCTGCTAAAAGCCAATTAAGTGAGAAACTTTGTTTCTTTTTCTGGCTGTTCAGTGCAGAGAAAATAGGGACTTTCCAGTACAAATGAGGGACTGCAGGTTGAGCTGTCAAAAGAGGGACTGTCCCTCTTAAAAAGGGACAGTTGGGGGGGTATGACCATAGTTTCTGAGAACGGCCCTAGGTGCTGGTTAATTTCAGGGCTGGCACGTCAGGAAACAGCACAGCATAAATGAGAAAACAAGAGCTAATACATTGCGCAGTACTTTGTTTCTATAGTTTCTCTCGAGGCCACAAAAAGCAGCCAAATACTCCGTCCCTTAACATCCATAGTAAATAATACTGCTTGATATGTGCAAGCGCTTCCTAACTTTGCAACTTCCCCAAAAGCCCCTACTTTCTTAATAATAAACAATATCTGTCTAACTACAGTAAGATAAAACAATCGCACTATTTGTGACTCAGAGCTGCCATGAGCACGCAAAATGTTAAACAAGCAGTTTTCTAGCAACCTCTAGCAGCAGCAGCGCGCAGCCGCAATCCAAAGCGTCAACACAAGGTGGTGCCGCTTTTGCCAGGAAGTTCTTGCGCGCCGCAACCCCTTCTGGGAAATGTAGTTTTACCACTGCAACGAGCAGCTAAGGAAAGCCGTTCACTTGACCACAACTCCCACACTCCATTGTGCTGTCTTAGCCACCTTCAGCATAAGGCAGGAGTTTTTGGGAAGCTGTAAGAGGCCGTTCGAAGATAGGGATCCCTTGAGGGGGGTCAGTCAGTGAACTCCTACAACTGCTCCTCCCCTCTGCTGCGCCGGAAGTGCTGAACCTGGAAGTCGGCAAGAAGTGCAGGAATCCAAACCGCCACAGAGCATCCCTCCTTGCTATCCGGGACCTAGGGACAGGCGAATAAAAGCGGGATTGTCCCGCGTAATGCGGTCCCGTAGTATAATGTTTGGCCTTGAAATCTGACATATGGAGTTTTGTGCAGTGGTGCTTTGGAATTTTAGTAGTTAACGGCTTGGAGTTTTGATCTATACAGGTGAGAAATATTCATAAAATGATATTTGGTATTGACGTTTTGAGGAGAAATTGAACTTTCCATGATGTATGTAATTGTTTTATTTCAAATCGGCCGTATCAGCCTGCAGTGAAAGGGTTAAAGCTGTCGTACAGTAATTACCATTTCTTCCCCTAGATGGCAGTGTAGAGATGGGTAAGATTAGACATTAGCTGTATATATAGTGTTTGGCCACTAGAGGGAGTAGTAAAACACATAGGAGGTTCTAAGAGGGCGGAGTTTAGAAGAATATGAAAGGAGACAAGTCATAGGGGCAGATGTGCATCAGAGGAGGAACATCTATTGAAGAAGCCACTTTGCAGGAGAACCACAGCCAGGACCCAAGTAAGTAGGAAGTGTGAGGCCTGGTTAGCATAGGATTAGTTTTCTTATAGTCACTGCTCAGCCCTTTAGAGGGGAATGTGGTGACAGGTCCCCTTAGCATTAGGGCTGCGTAAGCATGTTGGTTTTATTCAATGTTATTGATTTAGTGGGATTGCACATTAATTATGGAAGATTTGGAAATCTGAAGTAGCCCCAAAAATATAATTTTCATTAGTTTGTCTTTATCAGGAAAATGCCAGTAAGAAGCAGAAGAAAAGAGATAAAGCAGAAGAGATGGAATTGAGATCATTATACAGAAGAAGACACAACATTTCCCGGGACACTCTCATGGTAAGTATTATGGCTTTGGTTGGTACAGAACATGCTCAGGCTTTACCCAATAAGACAATTTCTGGTAGTGGGCTATAGAAGTAATTCATAGATAAGGATTGAGAATGTTTTTTTATTATACTATACAGCAGATAGACAGCAGCCAGATATGCATTTATTTGACAGGCAGTGTCAGTGTCAGAGGGAGTCAAGGGGGAGGTCCACAATGTTGACGGAGGGTTCCAGGGTAAATGTGCTCTCTGCGATAGTATTTAGGATTTTTTTGTATCTTAGTAACTAATTGTATTTGAGAGATAAGTTACTTCAAGGTGAAAGCTTTGAGGTGAGTTTTGGAAATGTAACCAAATCCAAAAATGTGTGAAAGGTTTGCAACTTGGTGCTTTGGCGTAGAAAGGCATGCATACCCAATTGGGATTCAAGGGAATGTGTACTTTTCAAAAATATATGTTTTTGGGGGTTAATGTACCCTTTTCTACCTTTGCCCCTGAAAAGAAATCTGTAGTTGATTTTGCAGTATCTGGAATGACAGAGCTGTCTTCATTTTGGGGCCCTCATATGCCACAGAGTCAATGGTACAAGGATATCTAATAGGAATAATGTTATAAAAATGTTATCTGTAGGTGTATAGAACTGACTCTTTGCTGTGACAGCGCTGCCACCAACCAGTGTGTCAATCAATAGGAGCTGCAGCCACAGAGTGCTGTCCATGGTACTGAATGGAAAAGGCAGTTTAAGCTTCCCTCAATGGCTGCATTAGTTATTGCAGTATATGTACCATTAGTCACATGTTAGATATGTACTTATTATAGCAAATGTGTTTTATCCACACAGGGATCCCACCCGAACCCTCCCGCCCACACCTTTAACCACACAGAAGTCACATTCTGATTGTCCGACAGGGTTTTTTTCTCTCTCCTTTATAATAAACACAAGGCAGTGATTGTTACGCAGCACATGAAGCCCATTGTTTGTGTTTTTCTGCCCAACTCCCTGCACCTCTGGCACACAGAACTGGAGAATATTCCGGTTTGACAATTGTGTTTGTGCAATGAAAAGAAACACCCACAGAGTTTCTAATAATAGAATGCAGGGAACTTGCCTGCCACTTTACCCACACAGGGAAACCACCAGCCCCTTTACCGACACAAGCAACCCACCTGCCCTTTTACCCACATAAGGAACCCGCCCGCCCCTTTATCCACGCACGGAACCCGCCCACCCCTTTACCCATGCAGGGAACCCACACAAGGGGACCACCCACCCGTTTACCTACTCAGGGAACCCACCCACCCCTTACCCACTCAGGGAAACTTACCCACTCAGGGAAACCCGCCCACCCACCCCTTACCCACTCAGGGAACCCCGCCCACCTACCCCTTACCCACTCAGGGAACTTACCCACTCAGGAAACCCGCCCACCCACCCCTTGCCCACTCAGGGAACCCGCCCACCCACCCCTTGCCCACTCAGGGAACCCGCCCACCCACCCCTTTACCCACTCAGTGAGCCCGCCCACCCACCCCTTTACCCACTCAGTGAGCCCGCCCACCCACCCCTTTACCCACTCAGTGAGCCCGCCCACCCACCCCTTTACCCACTCAGTGAGCCCGCCCACCCACCCCTTTACCCACTCAGTGAGCCCACCCACCCACCCCTTTACCCACCCACCCCTTTACCCACCCACCCCTTTACCCACTCAGTGAGCCCGCCCACCCACCCACCCCTTTACCCACTCAGTGAGCCCGCCCACCCACCCACCCCTTTACCCACTCAGTGAGCCCGCCCACCCACCCACCCCTTTGCCCACCCACCCACCCCTTTACCCACTCAGTGAGCCCGGAACAGGTAACAGGTGCAAATAAGATACTTTGTAACAATTTTGAGACACAAAAACTCAGTTTAGATAAGGAGAAATATTTTCAAACTTTCATAACCTGCCAAATTTTGTAAAACAAACATGGTAATTAGGGTGTGTGGCCACAGAAAGTGGTGTGGTCAAAAAATTGCTGCGCTATGTGCGGGAAAAAAATTTCTGTCCCTCTTTTTACTTCCAAAATGTTGGGAGGTATGTGGTCCCTGCACCCCCGGTGGGGCCCCGCCAGGAAATCCCCAGGCTATTCCACAGCCGCCTAAGGAGGTCCTTCAGCATGAATAGGCCAATTAGGGAGCTTTAACAGCAGCACTTTCAATTTGCTGTAAAACCTGGAGTGCCCCCTGATTGGCCAGTTTGTACATTGAAGTACTTTGTGCCAAAAAAGTTTTTTTCTTCATCACTTCTGCTGGCTCCTGTCTGTGTAACCTGATCCCCCCCTCTGCACAGAACACTCAGCTAAGCAGAGAGGAAAGGAATGCAGCTGACAGCAGCAAAAAACGCAATTTTCTTATTCACCTGCTGCTTCCAAAGTAAGATTCTGTTACTAATCATATTTTACTTAGTCAATTGTGTATCACAATGGAAATCTGGGGCTGGGGTTACTTTACTGTAATCACTTTACACTTTTCTGGTTTATTTATACATGTAATTGCCACCGTACCATCTTGCTCAGAGTTCTGGGGGTATTTATATATGTAATTTCCGCCTTACCATTCCTCTCTGTCTTCTGGGGGTATTTATACATGTAATTGCCACCGTACCATCTTGCTCTCAGTTCTGGGAGTATTTATACATGTAATTGCCACCGTACCATCTTGCTCTAAATTCTGGGGGTATTTATACATGTAATTGCCACCGTACAATCTTGCTCTGATTTCTGTGGGGTATTTATACATGTAATTGCCACCATACCACCTTGCTCTTAGTTCTGGGGGTATTTATACATGTAATTGCCACCTTACCATCTTGCTCTAAATTCTGGGGGTATTTATACATGTAATATTCACCGTACCATCTTGCTCTAAATTCTGGGGGTATTTATACATGTAATTGCCACCGTACCATCTTTCTCTGAGTTCTGGGGTATTTATACATGTAATTGCCACCGTACCATCTTTCTCTGAGTTCTGGGGGGTATTTATACATGTAATTGCCACCGTACCATCTTGCTCTGAGTTCTGTGGGTATTTATACATGTAATTGCCACCTTACCATCTTGCTCTGAGTTCTGGGGTATTTAGACATGTAATTTCCACCGTACCATCTTTCTCTGCGTTCTGTGGGTATTTATACATGTAATTGCCAACGTACCATTCCTCTCTGTCTTCTGGGGGTCTTTATACATGTAATTGCCACCGTACCATCTTTCTCTTTGTTCTGGGGGTCTTTATACATGTAATTGACACCGTACCATCTTGCTCTGAGTTCTGTGGGTATTTATACATGTAATTGCCACCTTACCATCTTGCTCTAAATTCTGCGGGTATTTATACATGTAATTGTCACCGTACCATCTTGCTCGGAGTTCTGGGGGAATTTATACATGTAATTGCCACCGTACCATCTTGCTCTAAATTCTGGGGGTATTTATACTGTACATGTAACTGCCACCGTACCATCTTGCTCAAAGTTCTGGGGGAATTTATACATGTAATTGCCACCGTACCATCTTTCTCTAAGTTCTGGGGGTATTTATACATGTCATTGCCACTGTACCATCTTGCTCTAAATTCTGGGGGTATTTATACATGTAATTGCCACCGTACCATCTTGCTCTAAATTCTGGGGGTAATTGCCATCGTACAATCTTGCTCCGAGTTCTGGGGGGTATTTATACATGTAATTGCCACCATACCACCTTGCTCTTAGTTCTGGGGGTATTTATACATGTAATTGCCACCGTACCATCTTGCTCTAAATTCTGGGGGTATTTATACATGTAATTGCCACCGTACCATTCCTCTCTGTCTTCTGGGGGTATTTATACATGTAATTGCCACCGTACCATCTTTCTCTGAGTTCTGGGGGTATTTATACATGTAATTGCCACCGTACCATCTTGCTCTGAGTTCTGTGGGTATTTATACATGTAATTGCCACCATACCACCTTGCTCTAAATTCTGGGGGTATTTATACATGTAATTGCCACCGTACAATCTTGCTCTGAGATCTGGGGGGTATTTATACATGTAATTGCCACCGTACAATCTTGCTCAGAGTTCTGGGGGTATTTATACATGTAATTGCCACCGTACCATCTTGCTCTAAATTCTGGGGGTATTTATACATGTAATTGTCACTGTACCATCTTGCTCTAAATTCTGGGGGTATTTTTACATGTAATTGCCACCGTACCATCTTTCTCTGAGTTCTGGGGGTATTTTATACATGTAATTGCAACCGTACCATTCCTCTCTGTCTTCTGGGGGTCTTTATACATGTAATTGCCACCGTACCATCTTTCTCTTAGTTCTGGGGGTTTTTATACATGTAATTGCCACCGTACCATCTTGCTCTGAGTTCTGTGGGTATTTATACATGTAATTGCCACCGTACCATTCCTCTCTGTCTTCTGGGGGTCTTTATACATGTAATTGCCACCTTACCATCTTGCTCTGAGTTCTGGGGTATTTAGACATGTAATTTCCACCGTACTATCTTTCTCTGCGTTCTGTGGGTATTTATACATGTAATTGCCACCGTACCATTCCTCTCTGTCTTCTGGGGGTATTTATACATGTAATTGCCACCGTACCATTCATCTCTGTCTTCTGGGGGTATTTATACATGTAATTGCCAACGTACCATCTTGCTCGGAGTTCTGGGGGAATTTATACATGTAATTGCCCCCGTACCATCTTGCTCTAAATTCTGGGGGTATTTATACATGTAATTGCCACCGTACCATTCCTCTCTGTCTTCTGGGGGAATTTATACATGTAATTGCCACCGTACCATCTTTCTCTAAGTTCTGGGGGTATTTATACATGTCATTGCCACCGTACCATCTTGCTCTGAGTTCTAGGGGTATTTATACATGTAATTGCCACTGTCCCATCTTTCTCTTAGTTCTGGTGGTATTTATACATGTAATTTCCGCCTTACCATTCCTCTCTGTCATCTGGGGGTATTTATACTATGGATGCACCGAATCCAGGATTCGGCCAGGATTCAGCCTTTTTCAGCAGGATTCGGATTCGGCCGAATCCTTCTGTCCAGCCGAACCAAATCCGAATCATAATTTGAATATGCGAATTAGGGGCGGGAGGGAAATTGCATTACTTTTTGTCAGAAAACAAGGAAGTAAAAAATGTTTTCCCCTTCCCACCCCTAATTTGCATATGCAAATTAGGGTTCGGATTCGGTCCGGTATTCGGCCGAATCTTTCACGAAGGATTCGGGGGTTCGGCCGAATCCAAAAAAGTGGATTCGGTGCATCCCTAATTTATACATGTAATTGCCACCTTACCATCTTGCTCAGAGTTCTGAGGGTATTTATACATGTAATTGCCACCGTACCATCTTGCTCAAAGTTATGGCGGTATTTATAAATGTAATTGCCACCGTACCCTCTTTCTCTGAGTTCTAGGGTATTTATATATGTAATTGCCACCGTGCCATCTTTCTCTGAGTTTGGGGTATTTTTACACGTAATTGCCACCGTCCCATCTTTCTCTTAGTTCTGGGGGTATTTATACATGTCATTGCCACCGTACCATCTTGCTCTGAGTTCTGGAGGTATTTATACATGTAATTGCCACCGTACCATTCATTCCTGTCTTCTGGGAGTATTAATACATGTAATTGCCACCGTACCATCTTGCTCTGAGTTCTGGAGGTATTTATACATGTAATTGCCACGCTACCATTCCTCTCTGTTTTCTGGGGGTATTTATACATGTAATTGCCACCGTACCATCTTGCTCTGAGTTTTGGGGGTATTTAAACATGTAATTGCCACCGTACAATCTTGGTCTGAGTTCTGGGGTATTAATACATGTATTTGCCACCATACCATTTTGCTCTGAGTTCTGGGGGTATTTATACATGTAATTTCCACCGTACCATCTTGCTCTGAGTTCTGGGGTATTTATACATGTAGTTGCCACTGTACCAACTTACTCTGAGTTCTGGGGTATTTATACATGTAATTGCCACCGTACCATCTTGCTCTGAGTTCTGAGGGTATTTATACATGTAATTGCCACGCTACCATTCCTCTCTGTTTTCTGGGGGTATTTATACATGTAATTGACACCGTACCATCTTGCTCTGAGTTTTGGGGGTATTTATACATGTAGTTGCCACTGTACCAACTTACTCTGAGTTCTGGGGTATTTATACATGTAATTGCCACCGTACCATCTTGCTCTGAGTTTTGGGGATATTTATACATGTAATTGCCACCGTGCCATCTTGCTCAGAATTCTGGGGGTATTTATACATGTAGTTGCCACTGTACCAACTTACTCTGAGTTCTGGGGTATTTATACATGTAATTGCCACCGTACCATCTTGCTCTGAGTTCTGAGGGTATTTATACATGTAATTGCCACGCTACCATTCCTCTCTGTTTTCTGGGGGTATTTATACATGTAATTGACACCGTACCATCTTGCTCTGAGTTTTGGGGGTATTTAAACATGTAATTGCCACCGTACAATCTTGGTCTGAGTTCTGGGGTATTTATACATGTAATTGCCACTTTACCATCTTGCTCAGAGTTCTAGGGGTATTTATACATGTAATTGCCACCATACCATCTTTCTCTGAGTTCTGTAGTATTTATACATGTAATTGCCACCGTACCATCTTGCTCAAAGTTATGGGGGTATTTATAAATGTAATTGCCACCGTACCCTCTTTCTCTGAGTTCTGGGGGTATTTATACATGTAATTGCCACCGTACCCTCTTTCTCTGAGTTCTGGGGGTATTTATATATGTAATTGCCACCGTACCATCTTTCTCTGAGTTCTGTAGTATTTATACATGTAATTGCCACCGTACCATCTTGCTCAAAGTTATGGGGGTATTTATAAATGTAATTGCCACCGTACCCTCTTTCTCTGAGTTCGGAGGGGTATTTATACATGTAATTTCCATCGTACCATCTTTCTCTGAGTTCTGTAGTATTTATACATGTAATTGCCACCGTACCATCTTTCTCTGAGTTTGGAGGGGTATTTATACATGTAATTGCCACCGTACCATCTTTCTCTGAGTTCTGTAGTATTTATACATGTAATTGCCACCGTACCATCTTGCTCAAAGTTATGGGGGTATTTATAAATGTAATTGCCACCGTACCCTCTTTCTCTGAGTTCTGGGGGTATTTATACATGTAATTGCCACCGTACCCTCTTTCTCTGAGTTCTGGGGGTATTTATATATGTAATTGCCACCGTGCCATCTTTCTCTGAGTTTGGGGTATTTATACATGTAATTGCCACCCTACCATCTTTCTCTTAGTTCTGGGGGTATTTATACATGTAATTGCCACCATACCATCTTGCTCTGAGTTCTGTGGGTATTTATACATGTAATTGCCACCGTACCATCTTGCTCTGTCTTCTGGGGCTATTTATACATGTAGTTGCCACCGTACCATCTTTCTCTTAGTTCTGGGGGTATTTATACATGTCATTGCCACCGTACCATCTTGCTCTGAGTTCTGGGGTATTTATACATGTAATTGCCACCCTACCATCTTTCTCTTAGTTCTGGGGGTATTTATACATGTCATTACCACCGTACCATCTTGCTCAGAGTTCTGGGGTTTTTACACATGTAGTTGCCACCGTACCATCTTGCTCTGAGTTCTGGGGGTATTTATACATGTAGTTGCCACCGTACCATTCCTCTCTGTCTTTTGGGGGTATTTATACATGTAATTGCCACCGTACCATCTTTCTCTAAGTTCTGGGGTATTTATACATGTATTTGCCACCTTACCATCTTTCTCTGAGTTCTGGGGTATTTTTACACGTAATTGCCACCGTCCCATCTTTCTCTGAGTTCTGGGGGTATTTATACATGTAGTTGCCACCGTACCATCTTGCTCTGTCTTCTGGGGCTATTTATACATGTAGTTGCCACCGTACCATCTTGCTCAGAGTTCTGGGGTATTTATACACGTAATTGCCACCGTACCATCCTTCTCTGAGTTCTGGGGGTATTTATACATGTAGTTGCCACCGTATCATCTTGCTCAGAGTTCTGTGGTATTTATACACGTAATTGCCACCGTACCATCTTGCTCTGAGTTCTGGGGGTATTTATACATGTAGTTGCCACCCTACCATCTTTCTCTAAGTTCTGTGGTATTTATACATGTAATTGCCACCTTACCATCTTTCTCTGAGTTCTGGGGTATTTTTACACGTAATTGCCACCGTCCCATCTGTCTCTGAGTTCTGGGGGTATTTATACATGTAGTTGCCACCCTACCATCTTTCTCTTAGTTCTGGGGGTATTTATACATGTAATTGCCACCATACCATCTTGCTCTGAGTTCTGGGGGTTTTTATACATGTCATTGCCACCGTACCATCTTGCTCTGAGTTCTGGTTTATTTATACATGTAATTGCCACCCTACCATCTGTCTCTTAGTTCTGGTGGTATTTATACATGGCATTGCCACCGTACCATCTTGCTCTGAGTTCTGGGGGTATTTATACATGTAGTTGCCACCGTACCATCTTGCTCAGAGTTCTGGGGTATTTATACATGTAATTGCCACCCTACCATCTTGCTCTAAAATCTGGCGGTATTTACACATGTAATAGCCACCGTACCATTCCTCTCTGTCTTCTGGGGGTATTTATACATGTAGTTGCCACCGTACCATCTTGCTCAGAGTTCTGGGGGTATTTATACATGTAATTGCCACCCTACCATCTTACTCTAAATTCTGGGGGCATTTATACATGTAATTGCGACCGTACCATTCCTCTCTGTCTTCTGGGGGTATTTATACATGTAATTGCCACCGTACCATCCTGCTCGGAGTTCTGGGGGAATTTATACATGTAATTGCCACCGTACCATCTTTCTCTAAGTTCTGGGGTATTTATACATGCAATTGCCACCTTACCATCTTTCTCTGAGTTCTGGGGGTATTTATACATTTAGTTGCCACCGTACCATCTTGCTCAGAGTTCTGGGGAATTTATTCATGTAATTGCCACCCTACCATCTTTCTCTTAGTTCTGTGAGTATTTATACATGTAATTGCCACTGTACCATCTTTCTCTGAGCTCTGGGGGTATTTATACATGTAATTGCCACCGTCCCATCTTTCTCTGAGTTCTGGGGGTATTTATACATGTAATTGCCACCGTACCATCTTGCCCAGAGTTCTGGGGGTATTTATACATGTAGTTGCCACTGTACCATCTTGATCAGAGTTCTGGGGTATTTATACATCTAATTGCCACCGTACCATCTTTCTCTGAGTTCTGGGGGTATTTATACATGTAGTTGCCACCCTACCATCTTTCTCTTAGTTCTGGGGTTATTTATACATGTAGTTGCCACCGTACCATCTTGCTCAGAGTTCTGGGGGTATTTATACATGTAATTGCCACCCTACCATCTTTCTCTTAGTTCTGGGGGTATTTATACATGTAATTGCCACCGTACCATCTTTCTCTAAGTTCTGTGGTATTTATACATGTAATTGCCACCCTACCATCTTGCTCTAAATTCTGGGGGTATTTATACATGTAATTGCCACCCTACAA
The DNA here is from genome assembly GCA_038501925.1 of Xenopus petersii. Classification (NCBI taxonomy): domain Eukaryota; kingdom Metazoa; phylum Chordata; class Amphibia; order Anura; family Pipidae; genus Xenopus; species Xenopus petersii. The sequence continues at coordinate 108,399,234 of CM076686.1, forward strand.
TTCCTCTCTGTCTTTTGGGGGTATTTATACATGTAATTGCCACCGTACCATCTTGCTTGGAGTTCTGGGGGAATTTATACATGTAATTGCCACCGTACCATCTTTCTCTTGGTTCTGGGGGTATTTATACATGTCATTGCCACCATACCATCTTGCTCTAAGTACTGGGGTATTTATACATGTAATTGCCCCCTTACCATCTTTCTCTGAGTTCTGGGGTATTTATACACTTAATTTCCACCGTCCCATCTTTCTCTTAGTTCTAGGGGTATTTATACATGTAGTTGCCACCGTACCATCTTGCTCAGAGTTCTGGGGTATTTATACATGTAGTTGCCACCGTACCATCTTGCTCAGAGTTCTAGGGTATTTATACATGTCATTGCCACCGTACCATCTTGCTCAGAGTTCTGGGGTATTTATACATGTAGTTGCCACCGTACCATCTTGCTCAGAGTTCTAGGGTATTTATACATGTCATTGCCACCGTACCATCTTGCTCTGAGTTCTGTGGGTATTTATACATGTAATTGCCACCTTACCATCTTGCTCTGAGTTCTGGGGTATTTAGACATGTAATTTCCACCGTACCATCTTTCTCTGCGTTCTGTGGGTATTTATACATGTAATTGCCAACGTACCATTCCTCTCTGTCTTCTGGGGGTCTTTATACATGTAATTGCCACCGTACCATCTTTCTCTTTGTTCTGGGGGTCTTTATACATGTAATTGACACCGTACCATCTTGCTCTGAGTTCTGTGGGTATTTATACATGTAATTGCCACCTTACCATCTTGCTCTAAATTCTGCGGGTATTTATACATGTAATTGTCACCGTACCATCTTGCTCGGAGTTCTGGGGGAATTTATACATGTAATTGCCACCGTACCATCTTGCTCTAAATTCTGGGGGTATTTATACTGTACATGTAACTGCCACCGTACCATCTTGCTCAAAGTTCTGGGGGAATTTATACATGTAATTGCCACCGTACCATCTTTCTCTAAGTTCTGGGGGTATTTATACATGTCATTGCCACTGTACCATCTTGCTCTAAATTCTGGGGGTATTTATACATGTAATTGCCACCGTACCATCTTGCTCTAAATTCTGGGGGTAATTGCCATCGTACAATCTTGCTCCGAGTTCTGGGGGGTATTTATACATGTAATTGCCACCATACCACCTTGCTCTTAGTTCTGGGGGTATTTATACATGTAATTGCCACCGTACCATCTTGCTCTAAATTCTGGGGGTATTTATACATGTAATTGCCACCGTACCATTCCTCTCTGTCTTCTGGGGGTATTTATACATGTAATTGCCACCGTACCATCTTTCTCTGAGTTCTGGGGGTATTTATACATGTAATTGCCACCGTACCATCTTGCTCTGAGTTCTGTGGGTATTTATACATGTAATTGCCACCATACCACCTTGCTCTAAATTCTGGGGGTATTTATACATGTAATTGCCACCGTACAATCTTGCTCTGAGATCTGGGGGGTATTTATACATGTAATTGCCACCGTACAATCTTGCTCAGAGTTCTGGGGGTATTTATACATGTAATTGCCACCGTACCATCTTGCTCTAAATTCTGGGGGTATTTATACATGTAATTGTCACTGTACCATCTTGCTCTAAATTCTGGGGGTATTTTTACATGTAATTGCCACCGTACCATCTTTCTCTGAGTTCTGGGGGTATTTTATACATGTAATTGCAACCGTACCATTCCTCTCTGTCTTCTGGGGGTCTTTATACATGTAATTGCCACCGTACCATCTTTCTCTTAGTTCTGGGGGTTTTTATACATGTAATTGCCACCGTACCATCTTGCTCTGAGTTCTGTGGGTATTTATACATGTAATTGCCACCGTACCATTCCTCTCTGTCTTCTGGGGGTCTTTATACATGTAATTGCCACCTTACCATCTTGCTCTGAGTTCTGGGGTATTTAGACATGTAATTTCCACCGTACTATCTTTCTCTGCGTTCTGTGGGTATTTATACATGTAATTGCCACCGTACCATTCCTCTCTGTCTTCTGGGGGTATTTATACATGTAATTGCCACCGTACCATTCATCTCTGTCTTCTGGGGGTATTTATACATGTAATTGCCAACGTACCATCTTGCTCGGAGTTCTGGGGGAATTTATACATGTAATTGCCCCCGTACCATCTTGCTCTAAATTCTGGGGGTATTTATACATGTAATTGCCACCGTACCATTCCTCTCTGTCTTCTGGGGGAATTTATACATGTAATTGCCACCGTACCATCTTTCTCTAAGTTCTGGGGGTATTTATACATGTCATTGCCACCGTACCATCTTGCTCTGAGTTCTAGGGGTATTTATACATGTAATTGCCACTGTCCCATCTTTCTCTTAGTTCTGGTGGTATTTATACATGTAATTTCCGCCTTACCATTCCTCTCTGTCATCTGGGGGTATTTATACTATGGATGCACCGAATCCAGGATTCGGCCAGGATTCAGCCTTTTTCAGCAGGATTCGGATTCGGCCGAATCCTTCTGTCCAGCCGAACCAAATCCGAATCATAATTTGAATATGCGAATTAGGGGCGGGAGGGAAATTGCATTACTTTTTGTCAGAAAACAAGGAAGTAAAAAATGTTTTCCCCTTCCCACCCCTAATTTGCATATGCAAATTAGGGTTCGGATTTGGTCCAGTATTCGGCCGAATCTTTCACGAAGGATTCAGGGGTTCGGCCGAATCCAAAAAAGTGGATTCGGTGCATCCCTAATTTATACATGTAATTGCCACCGTACCATCTTGCTCTAAATTCTGGGGGTATTTATACATGTAATTGCCATCGTAAAATCTTGCTCTGAGTTCTGGGGGGTATTTATACATGTAATTGCCACCATACCACCTTGCTCTTAGTTCTGGGGGTATTTATACATGTAATTGCCACCGTACCATCTTGCTCTAAATTCTGGGGGTATTTATACATGTAATTGCCACCGTACCATTCCTCTCTGTCTTCTGGGGGTATTTATACATGTAATTGCCACCGTACCATTCCTCTCTGTCTTCTGGGGGTCTTTATACATGTAATTGTCACCTTACCATCTTGCTCTAAATTCTGGGGGTATTTATACATGTAATTGCCACCGTACCATTCCTCTCGGTCTTCTGGGGGTATTTATACATGTAATTGCCACCGTACCATCTTTCTCTGAGTTCTGGGGGTATTTATACATGTAATTGCCACCCTACCATCTTGCTCTAAATTCTGGGGGTATTTATACATGTAATTGTCACTGTACCATCTTGCTCTAAATTCTGGGGGTATTTTTACATGTAATTGCCACCGTACCATCTTTCTCTGAGTTCTGGGGGTATTTATACATGTAATTGCCACCGTACAATCTTGCTCTGAGATCTGGGGGGTATTTATACATGTAATTGCCACCATACCACCTTGCTCTTAGTTCTGGGGGTATTTATACATGTAATTGCCACCGTACCATCTTGCTCTAAATTCTGGGGGTATTTTTACATGTAATTGCCACCGTACCATCTTTCTCTGAGTTCTGGGGGTATTTTATACATGTAATTGCCACCGTACCATTCCTCTCTGTCTTCTGGGGGTCTTTATACATGTAATTGCCACCGTACCATCTTTCTCTTAGTTATGGGGGTATTTATACATGTAATTGCCACCGTACCATCTTGCTCTGAGTTCTGTGGGTATTTATACATGTAATTGCCACCGTACCATTCCTCTCTGTCTTCTGGGGGTCTTTATACATGTAATTGCCACCTTACCATCTTGCTCGGAGTTCTGGGGGAATTTATACATGTAATTGCCACCGTACCATCTTTCTCTAAGTTCTAGGGGTATTTATACATGTAATTGCCACTGTCCCATCTTTCTCTTAGTTCTGGTGGTATTTATACATGTAATTTCCGCCTTACCATTCCTCTCTGTCTTCTGGGGGTATTTATACTAGGCATGCACCGAATCCAGGATTCGGTTCGGGGTTCGGCCAGGATTCAGCCTTTTTCAGCAGGATTCGGATTCGGCCGAATCCTTCTGTCCAGCCAAACCAAATCCGAATCATAATTTGAATATGCGAATTAGGGGCGGGAGGGAAATTGCATTACTTTTTGTCAGAAAACAAGGAAGTAAAAAATGTTTTCCCCTTCCCACCCCTAATTTGCATATGCAAATTAGGGTTCGGATTCGGTCCAGTATTCGGCCGAATGTTTCACGAAGGATTCGGGGGTTCGGCCGAATCCAAAAAAGTGGATTCGGTGCATCCCTAATTTATACATGTAATTGCCACCGTACCATCTTGCTCTAAATTCTTGGGGTATTTATACATGTAATTGCCACCGTACCATCTTGCTCTGAGATCTGGGGGGTATTTATACATGTAATTGCCACCATACCACCTTGCTCTTAGTTCTGGGGGTATTTATACATGTAATTGTCACTGTACCATCTTGCTCTAAATTCTGGGGGTATTTTTACATGTAATTGCCACCGTACCATCTTTCTCTGAGTTCTGGGGGTATTTTATACATGTAATTGCCACCGTACCATTCCTCTCTGTCTTCTGGGGGTCTTTATACATGTAATTGCCACCGTACCATCTTTCTCTTAGTTCTGGGGGTATTTATACATGTAATTGCCACTGTACCATCTTGCTCTGAGTTCTGTGGGTATTTATACATGTAATTGCCACCGTACCATTCCTCTCTGTCTTCTGGGGTCTTTATACATGTAATTGCCGCCTTACCATCTTGCTCTGAGTTCTGGGGTATTTAGACATGTAATTTCCACCGTACTATCTTTCTCTGCGTTCTGTGGGTATTTATACATGTAATTGCCACCGTACCATTCCTCTCTGTCTTCTGGGGGTCTTTATACATGTAATTGTCACCTTACCGTCTTGCTCTAAATTCTGGGGGTATTTATACATGTTATTGCCACCGTACCATTCCTCTCTGTCTTCTGGGGGTATTTATACATGTAATTTCCACCGTACCATCTTGCTCGGAGTTCTGGGGGTCTTTATACATGTAATTGCCTCCGTACCATCTTTCTCTTAGTTCTGGGGGTCTTTATACATGTAATTGACACCATACCATCTTGCTCGGAGTTCTGGGGGTGTTTATACATGTCATTGCCACCGTACCATCTCTCTCTAAGTTCTGGGGGTATTTATACATGTCATAGCCACCGTCCCATCTTTCTCTGAGTTCTGGGGGTATTTATACATGTAGTTGCCACTGTACCATCTTGCTCAGAGTTCTGGGGTATTTATACATGTAATTGCCACCCTACCATCTTTCTCTAAATTCTGGGGGTATTTATACATGTAATTGCCACCCTACCATCTTTCTCTGAATTCTGGGGGTATTTTTACAGGTAATTGCCACCGTACCATCTTGCTCTGAGTTCTGGGGGTATTTATACATGTAATTGCCACTGTACCATCTTTCTCTTAGTTCTGGGGGTCTTTATACATGTAATTGCCACCGTACCATCTTTATCTTAGTTCTGGGGGTCTTTATACATGTAATTGACACCGTACCATCTTGCTCTGAGTTCTGTGGGTATTTATACATGTAATTGCCAACGTTCCATTCCTCTTTGTCTTCCGGTGGTATTTATACATGTAATTGTCACTGTACCATCTTTATCTTAGTTCTGGGCGTATTTATACATGTAATTGCCACCATACCATTCCTCTCTGTCTTCTGGGGTTATTTATACATGTAATTGCCACCATACCATCTTGCTTGGAGTTCTGGGGGTATTTATACATGTAGTTGCCACCGTATCATCTTTCTCTGAGTTCTGGGGGTATTTATATATGTCATTGCCACTGTACCATCTTGCTTGTCGTTCTGGGGGAATTTATACATGTAATTGCCACCGTCCCATCTTTCTCTGAGTTCTGGGGGTATTTATACATGTAGTTGCCACCGTACCATCTTGCTCTAAATTCTGGGGGTATTTATACATATAATTGCCACCATACCATCTTTCTCTGAGTTCTGGGGGTATTTATACATGTAATTGCCACCGTACCATTCCTCTCAGTCTTCTGGGGGTATTTATACATGTAATCGCCACCCTACCATCTTACTCTGAGTTCTGGTGGTATTTATACATGTAATTGCCACCAAACCACCTTGCTCTGAGTTCTGTGAGTATTTATACATGTAATTGCCACCCTACCATCTTTCTCTAAGTTCTGGTGGTATTTATACATGTCATTGCCTCCGTACCATCTTGCTCTGAGTTCTGGGGTATTTATTCATGAAATTGCCACCGTACCATCTTTCTCTGAGTTCTGGGGGTATTTATACATGTAATTGCCATCATACCATTCCTCTCTGTCTTCTGGGGGTATTGAACTGTCCAAATCTGGGTTTTCTTGCAGAAACTAAATTATGTCTCTGATATATGTGTTTATTATATGGGAAACATTCCTAAAGTTAGACACTACATCTAAGAACATGTCAGTTGAGATGACTTCCGGATCATAGAACCAGTGATTTCTTAAGAAATTGCAGGTGAAACAACACAGATAATGGGGCAATTGCAGCTTTCCTGCAGCCCCACGTGCATTATTGTATTTATAATAAGTGTAACATAGTAAGTTAGGTTGAAAAAAGACACTTCCATCAAGTTCAAACTGTTAACTCTATTTTAAGCTGCCTTAACTGCTAGTTGATCCAAAGGAAGGCAAAACACCCCATTTGAAGCCTCTCCAATTTGCCTCAGAGGGGCAAAAAATCCTTCCTGACTGGCAATGGGACCAGTCCCTGGATCAACTTGACTCAACTATGAGCTAAACCCATACGCATTGGGCATAAAACTGTTCAGTGGAATCCTGGCATTCATAGAGTGTTTTACCTTGGTAACCAATGAAATGTGGCATATATGATGCTGTAGACTAGAATCTTTGAGCTCATTTTTCAAGAAATTTAGTATTCTATAAAAAAATTACATTTTAGAAAAGAATTGCAACTTGGTAGTTTGCAGTACATAGTAGATACCCGCCCTCCCTTAGCCCGTGCCCGCCGCATCCGGGTTGCGGCATTTGACAGTGGCGGGTGGGGAGATCAGAGGGTGAACCCGTGGGTATCGGGCCGGCCCGCACATCACTAGTACATAGATATATGTTCTTATTATTTGACAGAATCTGCTCTTTCTAATAATGTGTAGTTTTCTAGGGTAAACCTACTGTTAGTTGAATGTTTGGCCTTGAAATCAAACTTATGGCGTTTTTGGCAGCAGTGCTTTGGAATTTTAGTAGTGAACTGCTTGGTGTTTTGACATATAGAAGTGAGAAATATTCATTAAATTATATTTTTTGGTATTGACGTGTTGAGGAGAAATTGAAATTTCCAAATATACTGTGTCTCGTACATAAAATAAATTGTGTCTGATATGTGTGATTGTATTATGTGAAAAAATATTTTTTTATTTCAAATCGGCCATATCTGACAGCATTGAAAGGGTTAAAGCCATTGTATAGTAATTACCATTTTCATCCCCTAGATGGCAGTGTAGAGATGGGTTAGATTAGACATTAGCTTATATATAGTGTTTGGCCACTAGAGGGAGTAGTGAGACATATAGGAGGTTCTAAGAGGGTGGAGTTTAGAAGAATATGAAAGAAGACAAGTCACAGGGGCAGATGTGCATCAGAGGAGGAACATCTATTGAAGAAGCCACTTTGCAGGAGAACCACAGCCAGGACCTAAGTAAGTAGGAAGTGTGAGGCCTGTTTAGCATAGGATTAGTTTTCTTATAGTCACTGCTCAGCCCTTTAGAGGGGAATGTGGTGACAGGTCCCCTTAGCATTAGGGCTGCGTAAGCATGTTGGTTTTATTCAATGTTATTTATTTAGTGGGATTGCACATTATTTATGGTAGATTTTGAAACCTTAAGTAGCCCCAAAAAAACCCTGGGTTTTTTTATTAACAATTTTCATTCATTTGTCTTTATCAGGAATATGCCAGTAAGAAGCAGAAGAAAAGAGATAAAGCAGAAGGGATGGAATTGAGATCATAATACAGAAGAAGACAATACATTTCTTGCGACACTCTCATGGTAAGTATTATGGCTTTTGTTGGTACAGGTTCTGTGTATAGATGAACCGCACCTCTCACCCTTTCCACAATGCTTCCTGCCCTGGTGGTGCAGATCTCTCTAGACAGTCGGCACTCGTCAGTACAATGTAGAAGATTTAAGAGAATAGCACAACACCATGTATGTTGCAGGTGGGGAGCTTACTCCTTTTATTTAAAGTGACCACATTGATGCACAGGTAGTCACTTTAAATAAAAGGGGTAAGCTCCCCACCTGCAACATACATGGTGTTGTGCTATTCTCTTAAATCTTCTATTTTGTTGGTACAGAACATGCTCAGGCTTTGCCCAATAAGACAATTTCTGGTAGTGGGCTATAGAAGTAATTCATAGATAAGGGTTGAGAAAGTTTTTTTATTATACTATACAGCAGATAGACAGCAGCCAGATATGCATTTATTTGACAGGCTGTGTCCGAACTGGGACCCACTGGCATGTCCTCGTTATTAGTTTCATTATATTTCCAACCCTCTACATTGTCCTTTCATACTCAACTTCTTTCTCTCCGCTGCCTGAGGAAGCTTGCTGCCCCCCTCGTGTGCTCATCTTTTTGCAACAGAGGGAGTCAAGGGGGAGGTCCACAATGTTGGCGGAGGGGTCCAGGGCCAATGTGCTCTCTGCGCTTGTATTTAGATTTTTTTTTATCTTGGTAACTAATAGTATTTGAAAGATAAAATACTTCAAGGTGAAAACTTTGAGGGAATTTTTGGAAATGTAACCAAATATAAAAACTTAGGAAAGGTTTGCGGCTTGATGCTTTGGTGTAGAAAGACAAGCATATCTACAGTTATTGGGTTTCAGTGGAATGTTTACTTTCCAAAAATCTATGTTGTTTGGTGTTAATGTAGCCTTTTCTACCTTTTCCCCTCAAAAGAAATCTGTAAATGTGTTGATTTTGCAGTATCTGGAATGACAGGACTGATGGCTCAAATGGGGTGTCTTCATTTTGGGGCCCCCATATGCCACATACTTAGATAAACCTATACGTATAGATGTCTGACCACAGACTCAGCCTATATCAGTGGTACAAGGATATCTAATAGGAATAATGTTATAACAATGTTATCTGTAGGTGTATAGAACTGACTCTTTGCTGTGACAGCGCTGCCACCAACCAGTGTGTCAATCAATAGGAGCTGCAGCCACAGAGTGCTGTCCATGGTACTGAATGGAAAAGGCAGTTTAAGCTTCCCTCAATGGCTGCATTAGTTATTGCAGTATATGTACCATATGTCACATGTTAGATATGTACTTACTATAGCAAATGTGTTTTATCCACACAGGGAACCCGCCCACCCACCCCTTTACCCACATAGAAGTTGCATTCTGATTGGCCGACAGGGTTGTTCTCTCTCCTTTATAATAAACACAAGGCACCAGTTGTTAAGCAGCACATGATGCCCATTGTGTGTGTTTTCTGCCCAACTCCCCGCACCTCTGGCACACAGAACTTGAGAAGATTCCGATTTGACTAATTGTATTTGTGCATTGAATAGAAACACCCGCGGGCACCCACTGTCCAATAACTGGTGCATTTTTTCTTGACCCTGGGAAACCAGTGCAATAGAATGTAATGGGCATGGTGGGCAGAGTGGGGCAGGGATGAGATGCCACCAGATACAGGAGAAGAGGAAAGCGCCAACAGTTCTGGTATTAGAGGTGCTGGGCATGTGGCCTTTCAGTGTCGGGAGGATAAGGGAGTTGTAGTTTAACAACTTGAGGATATGGGAGTTGTAGCAAGAGGGCCACACACCTGGCAGTCAGGATTTAGAAACATCTATTTCAATTATCTACACACCCTGAAGAGTCACTATGGGGGGTTATATTAGGCCAACAGCTTGAATGTTCTGTCGAAGGAACAGGTGGTGATTAGTTCTCCGTCCCATGAAATGTTCAATCCTGTGACTTTCCCTTTGTGGCCAGTGAGAGTCGTTATTGGCCCCCACAGAGGGTGTGTCCATACTTTGGCTGTGTTGTCATAGGCGCCAGTCAGCAGATAATTCCCACCGGTGGCTGTTATGCAATGAGAGAGGGTATAACGGATATTTTTCCTGCTTGTGGGCTGCACCCCACCCTGCATCTGCCCTCCCTACTTCATGCCCGCTTGTAAGCTGTGCTCCTTCCCACCAGGGAAATCTCCCCAACATAAGGGCAGGTAACATCAGGCATCTTTTTCCCATAATTATATTAATAATGATTATGAAGATATAATTATAATGACCCAGAACACCGGGTGCCAATAATACACAGCAGCACCCGTGTGTCACTTGTAGTAAACATCTTGCCCCTTAGGGGAGACAATCCCAGAGGAGTAAAACACAGCGGGCACCTATTCTCTCTCTAATAAAGAGGCTGTTCTGCCCCTTTTCCCACGCAGGGAACACGCCTCTTTACCCATGCTGGCAACCCACCCGCCATTTTACCCACGCAGGGAACCCGTCTATCCCTTTACCCATGCAGGCAACCCACCCACACCTTTACCCATGCAGGGAACCCTCCTGCCCCTTTACCCAAGCAGGCAACCCACTCCTTTACCCACACAGGGAACCTGCCCATGGGAACCCGCCCACCCCTTTACCCCCACAGGCAACCCCCGGTGGGATGGTTCCCCGCAAGACCCTTTACCCTAGCAGGGGAACCCGCCCACCCCTTTTCCCATACAGGCAACCCACCCACCCCTGTACCCATGCAGAGAACCTGCCCACCGCTTTACCCACGCAGAGAACCCGTCCGCCGGCATGGAACCCGCCCACCCCTTTACCCGTGCAGGAAAACCACCCATCCCTTTATCTACACAGGAAACCCTCCTGCCCCTTTACCCATGCAGGAAACACATCCGCCCCTTTACACATGTAGGGAACCCGCCCACCCCTTTATCCATGCAGGGAACCCGCCCGCCTCTTTACCCATGCAGGGAACCCACCCCTATACCCATAAAGGGAACCGCCCCTTTACAAATGCAGGAAACCCACCCATTTACCCACGCTGGCAACATGCCCTTCTTTTTACTCACGTAGGGAACCCGCCAACCCCTTTACCCACACAGGGAACCCGCCTCTTTACCCATCCAGGAAACCACATGCCCATTTACCCATGCTGGCAACCTGCCTGCCCCTTTACCCATGCAGGGAACCCGCCCGCCCCTTTACCCACGCATGGAACCTGCCCCTTTACCCACACAGGGAACCCGCCTCTTTACCCACGCTGGCAACATGCACGTCCCTTTACCCATGCATGGAACCTGCCCCTTTACCTACGCAGGGAACCGCCCACCTTTGACAAAGCTACTAATTTTTAAACTATTAGGCGGGGAGACAGTCCATTTAGCTTGCAGGTTGGTGAATGGACGGAAGGGTTGGTGTGGGTGGAAGCGAGTGGTTTACGCTATGCTGAGAGTCTGAATTCACTTTTCTCAGTACTTGGTGGTACGCGCACACCAAGAAAACTGAGCAGCTATATTCCGGGGTACCAAAAGAGAAGCACATTAAGAAAACAGTGCGGGTAGAATCCGGAAGTTTATTATTTAAAGTACATCTATGGTACTGTGCGGGTGAAATCCTCTGTCCTTTGTCATTTAGTACTATAAACGAATGGTGCGGGTGGAATCAGCGGGGCTTATTTGCAAGCATACTAATTGTACAAAAAATTACTGGAGCTTTTGAAAAGTAAGTTGTCCAAAAAAAACCCTGATTTAGGTATTTTTTTATTGATAATTATCATACATTTGTTTTTATCAGGAATATGCCAGTAAGAAGCAGAAGAAAAGAGCAGGATAAAGCAGAAGGGATGGAATTGAGATCAGAAGACAAGACATTTCCCTGTGACACTCTCATGGTAAGTATTATGGCTTTGGTCGTATAGAACAGGTTCAGACTTAGTCCGGCATTGCTGTGGGAGGTACTTCCAGAGACAGTTTAGAACTCAGCAGTGAGTGTTACATTTAAGAACATGTCAGTTGAGATGACTTCCGGATCATAGAACCGCTGATTTCTTTAGAATTTGCAGGTGAAACAACACAGATAATGGGGCAATTGCAGCTTTGCCACTGTACCATCTTTCTCTGAATTCTGGTGGTATTTATACATGTAATTGTCACTGTACCATCTTTCTTTAAGTTCTGGGGGTATTTATACGTGTAGTTGCCACCGTACCATCTTTCTCTGAGTTCTTGGGGTATTTATACGTGTAATTGCCTCTGTACCATCTTTCTCAGAGTTCTGGGGGTATTTATACATGTAATTGCCACCGTACCATTCCTCTCTGTCTTCTGAGGGTATTTATACATGTTATTGCCACTGTACTATCTTGCTCTGAGTTCTCTGTGTATTTATACATGTAATTGCCACCGTACCATCTTGCTCAGAGTTCTGGGGATATTTATACATGTAATTGCCACCATACCATTCCTCTCTGTCTTCTGGGGGTATTTATACATGTAATAGCCTCCGTACCATCTTGCTCAGAGTTCTGGGGGTATTTATACATGTAATTGCTTCTGTACCATCTTTCTCTTAGTTCTGGGGGTATTTATACATGTAATTGCCACTGTACCATCTTTCTCTGATTTCTGGGGGTATTTATACATGTAATTGCCACGCTACCATTCCTCTCTGTTTTCTGGGGGTATTTATACATGTAATTGCCACCGTACCATCTTGCTCTGAGTTTTGGGGGTATTTAAACATGTAATTGCCACTGTACAATCTTGGTCTGAGTTCTGGGGTATTAATACATGTATTTGCCACCATACCATCTTGCTCTGAGTTCTGGGGGTATTTATACATGTAATTTCCACCGTACCATCTTGCTCTGAGTTCTGGGGTATTTATACATGTAATTGCCACCATACCATTTTGCTCTGAGTTCTGGGGGTATTTATACATGTAATTTCCACCGTACCATCTTGCTCTGAGTTCTGGGGTATTTATACATGTAATTGCCACCGTACCATCTTTCCCTGAGTTTTGGGGATATTTATACATGTAATTGCCACCGTGCCATCTTGCTCAGAATTCTGGGGGTATTTATACATGTAGTTGCCACTGTACCAACTTACTCTGAGTTCTGGGGTATTTATACATGTAATTGCCACCGTACCATCTTGCTCTGAGTTCTGGGGGTATTTATACATGTAATTGCCACCGTACCATTCATTCCTGTCTTCTGGGGGTATTTATACATGTAATTGCCACCATACCATCTTGCTCTGTCTTCTGGGAGTATTAATACATGTAATTGCCACCGTACCATTCATCTCTGTCTTCTGGGGTTATTTATACATGTAATTGCCACTTTACCATCTTGCTCAGAGTTCTGGGGGTATTTATACATGTAATTGCCACCGTACCATCTTTCTCTGAGTTCGGAGGGGTATTTATACATGTAATTGCCACCGTACCATCTTTCTGAGTTCTGAGGGTATTTATACATGTAATTGCCACCGTATCGTCTTGCTCGGAGTTATGGGGGTATTTATACATGTAATTGCCACCTTACCATCTTGCTCAGAGTTCTGAGGGTATTTATACATGTAATTGCCACCGTACCATCTTGCTCAAAGTTATGGCGGTATTTATAAATGTAATTGCCACCGTACCCTCTTTCTCTGAGTTCTAGGGTATTTATATATGTAATTGCCACCGTGCCATCTTTCTCTGAGTTTGGGGTATTTTTACACGTAATTGCCACCGTCCCATCTTTCTCTGGGTTCTGGGGATATTTATACATGTAGTTGCCACCGTACCATCTTTCTCTTAGTTCTGGGGGTATTTATACATGTCATTGCCACCGTACCATCTTGCTCTGAGTTCTGGAGGTATTTATACATGTAATTGCCACCGTACCATTCATTCCTGTCTTCTGGGAGTATTAATACATGTAATTGCCACCGTACCATCTTGCTCTGAGTTCTGGAGGTATTTATACATGTAATTGCCACGCTACCATTCCTCTCTGTTTTCTGGGGGTATTTATACATGTAATTGCCACCGTACCATCTTGCTCTGAGTTTTGGGGGTATTTAAACATGTAATTGCCACCGTACAATCTTGGTCTGAGTTCTGGGGTATTAATACATGTATTTGCCACCATACCATTTTGCTCTGAGTTCTGGGGGTATTTATACATGTAATTTCCACCGTACCATCTTGCTCTGAGTTCTGGGGTATTTATACATGTAGTTGCCACTGTACCAACTTACTCTGAGTTCTGGGGTATTTATACATGTAATTGCCACCGTACCATCTTGCTCTGAGTTCTGAGGGTATTTATACATGTAATTGCCACGCTACCATTCCTCTCTGTTTTCTGGGGGTATTTATACATGTAATTGACACCGTACCATCTTGCTCTGAGTTTTGGGGGTATTTATACATGTAGTTGCCACTGTACCAACTTACTCTGAGTTCTGGGGTATTTATACATGTAATTGCCACCGTACCATCTTGCTCTGAGTTTTGGGGATATTTATACATGTAATTGCCACCGTGCCATCTTGCTCAGAATTCTGGGGGTATTTATACATGTAGTTGCCACTGTACCAACTTACTCTGAGTTCTGGGGTATTTATACATGTAATTGCCACCGTACCATCTTGCTCTGAGTTCTGAGGGTATTTATACATGTAATTGCCACGCTACCATTCCTCTCTGTTTTCTGGGGGTATTTATACATGTAATTGACACCGTACCATCTTGCTCTGAGTTTTGGGGGTATTTAAACATGTAATTGCCACCGTACAATCTTGGTCTGAGTTCTGGGGTATTTATACATGTAATTGCCACTTTACCATCTTGCTCAGAGTTCTAGGGGTATTTATACATGTAATTGCCACCATACCATCTTTCTCTGAGTTCTGTAGTATTTATACATGTAATTGCCACCGTACCATCTTGCTCAAAGTTATGGGGGTATTTATAAATGTAATTGCCACCGTACCCTCTTTCTCTGAGTTCTGGGGGTATTTATACATGTAATTGCCACCGTACCCTCTTTCTCTGAGTTCTGGGGGTATTTATATATGTAATTGCCACCGTACCATCTTTCTCTGAGTTCTGTAGTATTTATACATGTAATTGCCACCGTACCATCTTGCTCAAAGTTATGGGGGTATTTATAAATGTAATTGCCACCGTACCCTCTTTCTCTGAGTTCGGAGGGGTATTTATACATGTAATTTCCATCGTACCATCTTTCTCTGAGTTCTGTAGTATTTATACATGTAATTGCCACCGTACCATCTTTCTCTGAGTTTGGAGGGGTATTTATACATGTAATTGCCACCGTACCATCTTTCTCTGAGTTCTGTAGTATTTATACATGTAATTGCCACCGTACCATCTTGCTCAAAGTTATGGGGGTATTTATAAATGTAATTGCCACCGTACCCTCTTTCTCTGAGTTCTGGGGGTATTTATACATGTAATTGCCACCGTACCCTCTTTCTCTGAGTTCTGGGGGTATTTATATATGTAATTGCCACCGTGCCATCTTTCTCTGAGTTTGGGGTATTTATACATGTAATTGCCACCCTACCATCTTTCTCTTAGTTCTGGGGGTATTTATACATGTAATTGCCACCATACCATCTTGCTCTGAGTTCTGTGGGTATTTATACATGTAATTGCCACCGTACCATCTTGCTCTGTCTTCTGGGGCTATTTATACATGTAGTTGCCACCGTACCATCTTTCTCTTAGTTCTGGGGGTATTTATACATGTCATTGCCACCGTACCATCTTGCTCTGAGTTCTGGGGTATTTATACATGTAATTGCCACCCTACCATCTTTCTCTTAGTTCTGGGGGTATTTATACATGTCATTACCACCGTACCATCTTGCTCAGAGTTCTGGGGTTTTTACACATGTAGTTGCCACCGTACCATCTTGCTCTGAGTTCTGGGGGTATTTATACATGTAGTTGCCACCGTACCATTCCTCTCTGTCTTTTGGGGGTATTTATACATGTAATTGCCACCGTACCATCTTTCTCTAAGTTCTGGGGTATTTATACATGTATTTGCCACCTTACCATCTTTCTCTGAGTTCTGGGGTATTTTTACACGTAATTGCCACCGTCCCATCTTTCTCTGAGTTCTGGGGGTATTTATACATGTAGTTGCCACCGTACCATCTTGCTCTGTCTTCTGGGGCTATTTATACATGTAGTTGCCACCGTACCATCTTGCTCAGAGTTCTGGGGTATTTATACACGTAATTGCCACCGTACCATCCTTCTCTGAGTTCTGGGGGTATTTATACATGTAGTTGCCACCGTATCATCTTGCTCAGAGTTCTGTGGTATTTATACACGTAATTGCCACCGTACCATCTTGCTCTGAGTTCTGGGGGTATTTATACATGTAGTTGCCACCCTACCATCTTTCTCTTAGTTCTGGGGGTATTTATACATGTAATTGCCACCATACCATCTTGCTCTGAGTTCTGGGGGTTTTTATACATGTCATTGCCACCGTACCATCTTGCTCTGAGTTCTGGTTTATTTATACATGTAATTGCCACCCTACCATCTGTCTCTTAGTTCTGGTGGTATTTATACATGGCATTGCCACCGTACCATCTTGCTCTGAGTTCTGGGGGTATTTATACATGTAGTTGCCACCGTACCATCTTGCTCAGAGTTCTGGGGTATTTATACATGTAATTGCCACCCTACCATCTTGCTCTAAAATCTGGCGGTATTTACACATGTAATAGCCACCGTACCATTCCTCTCTGTCTTCTGGGGGTATTTATACATGTAGTTGCCACCGTACCATCTTGCTCAGAGTTCTGGGGGTATTTATACATGTAATTGCCACCCTACCATCTTACTCTAAATTCTGGGGGCATTTATACATGTAATTGCGACCGTACCATTCCTCTCTGTCTTCTGGGGGTATTTATACATGTAATTGCCACCGTACCATCCTGCTCGGAGTTCTGGGGGAATTTATACATGTAATTGCCACCGTACCATCTTTCTCTAAGTTCTGGGGTATTTATACATGCAATTGCCACCTTACCATCTTTCTCTGAGTTCTGGGGGTATTTATACATTTAGTTGCCACCGTACCATCTTGCTCAGAGTTCTGGGGAATTTATTCATGTAATTGCCACCCTACCATCTTTCTCTTAGTTCTGTGAGTATTTATACATGTAATTGCCACTGTACCATCTTTCTCTGAGCTCTGGGGGTATTTATACATGTAATTGCCACCGTCCCATCTTTCTCTGAGTTCTGGGGGTATTTATACATGTAATTGCCACCGTACCATCTTGCCCAGAGTTCTGGGGGTATTTATACATGTAGTTGCCACTGTACCATCTTGATCAGAGTTCTGGGGTATTTATACATCTAATTGCCACCGTACCATCTTTCTCTGAGTTCTGGGGGTATTTATACATGTAGTTGCCACCCTACCATCTTTCTCTTAGTTCTGGGGTTATTTATACATGTAGTTGCCACCGTACCATCTTGCTCAGAGTTCTGGGGGTATTTATACATGTAATTGCCACCCTACCATCTTTCTCTTAGTTCTGGGGGTATTTATACATGTAATTGCCACCGTACCATCTTTCTCTAAGTTCTGTGGTATTTATACATGTAATTGCCACCCTACCATCTTGCTCTAAATTCTGGGGGTATTTATACATGTAATTGCCACCCTACAATTCCTCTCTGTCTTTTGGGGGTATTTATACATGTAATTGCCACCGTACCATCTTGCTTGGAGTTCTGGGGGAATTTATACATGTAATTGCCACCGTACCATCTTTCTCTTGGTTCTGGGGGTATTTATACATGTCATTGCCACCATACCATCTTGCTCTAAGTACTGGGGTATTTATACATGTAATTGCCCCCTTACCATCTTTCTCTGAGTTCTGGGGTATTTATACACTTAATTTCCACCGTCCCATCTTTCTCTTAGTTCTAGGGGTATTTATACATGTAGTTGCCACCGTACCATCTTGCTCAGAGTTCTGGGGTATTTATACATGTAGTTGCCACCGTACCATCTTGCTCAGAGTTCTAGGGTATTTATACATGTCATTGCCACCGTACCATCTTGCTCTGAGTTCTGGGGGTATTTATATATGTAATTGCCACCGTACCATCTTGCTCTGTCTTCTGGGGCTATTTATACATGTAGTTGCCACCGTACCATCTTTCTCTTAGTTCTGGGGGTATTTATACATCTAATTGCCACCCTTCCATCTTTCTCTTAGTTCTGGGGGTATTTATACATGTCATTGCCACCGTACCATCTTGCTCAGAGTTCTGGGGTATTTATACATGTAATTGCCACCCTACCATCTTTCTCTTAGTTCTGGGGGTATTTATACATGTCATTACCACCGTACCATCTTGCTCTGAGTTCTGGAGGTATTTCTACATGTAGTTTCCACCGTACCATCTTGCTCAGAGTTCTGGGGTATTTATACACGTATTTGCCACCGTACCATCTTGCTCTGAGTTCTGGGGGTATTTATACATGTAGTTGCCACCGTACCATCTTGCTCAGAGTTCTGGGGTATTTATACATGTAATTGCCACCCTACCATCTTGCTCTAAAATCTGGCGGTATTTACACATGTAATAGCCACCGTACCATTCCTCTCTGTCTTCTGGGGGTATTTATACATGTAGTTGCCACCGTACCATCTTGCTCAGAGTTCTGGGGTATTTATACATGTAATTGCCACCCTACCATCTTACTCTAAATTCTGGGGGCATTTATACATGTAATTGCGACCGTACCATTCCTCTCTGTCTTCTGGGGGTATTTATACATGTAATTGCCACCGTACCATCCTGCTCGGAGTTCTGGGGGAATTTATACATGTAATTGCCATCGTACCATCTTTCTCTAAGTTCTGGGGTATTTATACATGCAATTGCCACCTTACCATCTTTCTCTGAGTTCTGGGGGTATTTATACATTTAGTTGCCACCGTACCATCTTGCTCAGAGTTCTGGGGAATTTATTCATGTAATTGCCACCCTACCATCTTTCTCTTAGTTCTGTGAGTATTTATACATGTAATTGCCACTGTACCATCTTTCTCTGAGCTCTGGGGGTATTTATACATGTAATTGCCACCGTCCCATCTTTCTCTGAGTTCTGGGGGTATTTATACATGTAATTGCCACCGTACCATCTTGCCCAGAGTTCTGGGGGTATTTATACATGTAGTTGCCACTGTACCATCTTGATCAGAGTTCTGGGGTATTTATACATCTAATTGCCACCGTACCATCTTTCTCTGAGTTCTGGGGGTATTTATACATGTAGTTGCCACCCTACCATCTTTCTCTTAGTTCTGGGGTTATTTATACATGTAGTTGCCACCGTACCATCTTGCTCAGAGTTCTGGGGGTATTTATACATGTAATTGCCACCCTACCATCTTTCTCTTAGTTCTGGGGGTATTTATACATGTAATTGCCACCGTACCATCTTTCTCTAAGTTCTGTGGTATTTATACATGTAATTGCCACCCTACCATCTTGCTCTAAATTCTGGGGGTATTTATACATGTAATTGCCACCCTACAATTCCTCTCTGTCTTTTGGGGGTATTTATACATGTAATTGCCACCGTACCATCTTGCTTGGAGTTCTGGGGGAATTTATACATGTAATTGCCACCGTACCATCTTTCTCTTGGTTCTGGGGGTATTTATACATGTCATTGCCACCATACCATCTTGCTCTAAGTACTCGGGTATTTATACATGTAATTGCCCCCTTACCATCTTTCTCTGAGTTCTGGGGTATTTATACACTTAATTTCCACCGTCCCATCTTTCTCTTAGTTCTAGGGGTATTTATACATGTAGTTGCCACCGTACCATCTTGCTCAGAGTTCTGGGGTATTTATACATGTAGTTGCCACCGTACCATCTTGCTCAGAGTTCTAGGGTATTTATACATGTCATTGCCACCGTACCATCTTGCTCTGAGTTCTGGGGGTATTTATATATGTAATTGCCACCGTACCATCTTGCTCTGTCTTCTGGGGCTATTTATACATGTAGTTGCCACCGTACCATCTTTCTCTTAGTTCTGGGGGTATTTATACATCTAATTGCCACCCTTCCATCTTTCTCTTAGTTCTGGGGGTATTTATACATGTCATTGCCACCGTACCATCTTGCTCAGAGTTCTGGGGTATTTATACATGTAATTGCCACCCTACCATCTTTCTCTTAGTTCTGGGGGTATTTATACATGTCATTACCACCGTACCATCTTGCTCTGAGTTCTGGAGGTATTTCTACATGTAGTTTCCACCGTACCATCTTGCTCAGAGTTCTGGGGTATTTATACACGTATTTGCCACCGTACCATCTTGCTCTGAGTTCTGGGGGTATTTATACATGTAATTGCCACCCTACCATCTTACTCTAAATTCTGGGGGTATTTATACATGTAATTGCCACCGTACCATTCCTCTCTGTCTTCTGGGGGTATTTATACATGTAATTGCCACCGTACCATCCTGCTCGAAGTTCTGGGGGAATTTATACATGTAATTGCCACCGTACCATCTTTCTCTAAGTTCTGGGGTATTTATACATGCAATTGCCACCTTACCATCTTGCTCTGAGTTCTGGGGGTATTTATACATGTAATTGCCACCGTACCATCTTGCCCAGAGTTCTGGGGGTATTTATACATGTAGTTGCCACTGTACCATCTTGATCAGAGTTCTGGGGTATTTATACATCTAATTGCCACCGTACCATCTGTCTCTTAGTTCTGGTGGTATTTATACATGGCATTGCCACCGTACCATCTTGCTCTGAGTTCTGGGGGTATTTATACATGTAGTTGCCACCGTACCATCTTGCTCAGAGTTCTGGGGTATTTATACATGTAATTGCCACCCTACCATCTTGCTCTAAAATCTGGCGGTATTTACACATGTAATTGCCACCGTAGCATTCCTCTCTGTCTTCTGGGGGAATTTATACATGTAATTGCCACCGTACCATCTTTCTCTAAGTTCTGGGGTATTTATACATGCAATTGCCACCTTACCATCTTTCTCTGACTTCTGGGGGTATTTATACATGTAATTGCCACCCTACCATCTTTCTCTTAGTTCTGGGGGTATTTATATATGTAGTTGCCATCCTACCATCTTTCTCTGAGTTCTGGGGGTATTTATACATGTCATTGCCACCGTACCATCTTGCTCAGAGTTCTGGGGGTATTTATACATGTCATTGCCACCGTACCATCTTGCTCAGAGTTCTGCGGTATTTATACATGTAATTGCCACCCTACCATCTTTCTCTAAATTCTGGGGGTATTTATACATGTAATTGCCACTGTACCATCTTGCTCGGCGTTCTGGGGTATTTATACATGTAATTGCCACTGTACCATCTTGCTCGGAGTTCTGTTGTATTTATACATGTAATTGCCACCGTACCATCTTTCTCTGAGTTCTGGGGGTATTTATACATGTAGTTGCCACCCTACCATCTTTCTCTTAGTTCTGGGGGTATTTATACATGTAGTTGCCACCGTACCATCTTGCTCAGAGTTCTGGGGGTATTTATACATGTAATTGCCACCCTACCATCTTTCTCTGAGTTCTGGGGGTATTTATACATGTAATTGCCACCCTACCATCTTGCTCTAAATTCTG
This sequence comes from Xenopus petersii, assembly GCA_038501925.1. Classification (NCBI taxonomy): domain Eukaryota; kingdom Metazoa; phylum Chordata; class Amphibia; order Anura; family Pipidae; genus Xenopus; species Xenopus petersii. Next base: position 108,421,049 of record CM076686.1, read on the forward strand.
GGGGTATTTATACATGTAATTGCCACCCTACCATTCCTCTCTGTCTTTTGGGGGTATTTATACATGTAATTGCCACCGTACCATCTTGCTCGGAGTTCTGGGGGAATTTATACATGTAATTGCCACCGTACCATCTTTCTCTTGGTTCTGGGGGTATTTATACATGTCATTGCCACCATACTATCTTGCTCTAAGTTCTGGGGTATTTATACATGTAATTGCCCCCTTACCATCTTTCTCTGAGTTCTGGGGTATTTATACACTTAATTTCCACCGTCCCATCTTTCTCTTAGTTCTAGGGGTATTTATACATGTAGTTGCCACCGTACCATCTTGCTCAGAGTTCTGGGGTATTTATACATGTAGTTGCCACCGTACCATCTTGCTCAGAGTTCTAGGGTATTTATACATGTAATTGCCACCGTACCATCTTGCTCTGAGTTCTGGGGGTATTTATATATGTAATTGCCACCGTACCATCTTGCTCTGTCTTCTGGGGCTATTTATACATGTAGTTGCCACCGTACCATCTTTCTCTTAGTTCTGGGGGTATTTATACATCTAATTGCCACCCTTCCATCTTTCTCTTAGTTCTGGGGGTATTTATACATGTAATTGCCACCCTACCATCTTTCTCTTAGTTCTGGGGGTATTTATACATGTCATTACCACCGTACCATCTTGCTCTGAGTTCTGGGGGTATTTCTACATGTAGTTTCCACCGTACCATCTTGCTCAGAGTTCTGGGGTATTTATACACGTATTTGCCACCGTACCATCTTGCTCTGAGTTCTGGGGGTATTTATACATGTAATTGCCACCATACCATCTTGCTCTGAGTTCTGGGGGTATTTATACATGTAATTGCCACCGTACCATCTTGCTCTGAGTTCTGGGGGTATTTATACATGTAATTGCCACCGTACCATTCATTCCTGTCTTCTGGGGGTATTTATACATGTAATTGCCACCATACCATCTTGCTCTGTCTTCTGGGAGTATTTATACATGTAATTGCCACTGTACCATCTTTCTCTGAGTTCGATGGGGTATTTATACATTTAATTGCCACCGTACCATCTTGCTCTGAGTTCTGGTTGTATGTATACATGTAATTGCCACGTATCATCTTGCTCGGTGTTCTGACGGTATTTATACATGTAATTGCCACCGTATCATCTTTCTCTGAGTTCTGGGGGTATTTATACATGTAATTGCCACCGTACCATCTTGCTCAGAGTTCTAGGGTATTCATCCATGTAATTGCCACTGTACCATCTTGCTCGGCGTTCTGGGGGTATTTATACATGTAATTGCCACCGTACCATCTTTCTCTGAGTTCTGGGGGCATTTATGCATGTAATTGCCACCGTACCATTCATCTCTGTCTTCTGGGGATATTTATACATGTAATTGCCACCGTAACATCTTGCTCAGAGTTCTGGGGGTATTTATACATGTAATTGCCACCGTACCATTCATCTCTGTCTTCTTGGGGTATTTATAAATGTAATTGCCACTGTATCATCTTTGTCTGAGTTCTGGGGGTATTATACATGTAATTGCCACCGTACCATCTTGCTCGGCATTCTGGGAGTATTTATACATGTAATTGCCACCGTACCATCTTGCTCAGAGTTCTGGGGTATTTATACATGTAATTGCCACAGTACCAACTTCTCTGAGTTCTGGGGGTATTTATACATGTAATTGCCACCGTATCATCTTTCTCTGAGTTCTGTGGGTATTTATACATGTAATTGCCACCGTATCATCTTTCTCTGAGTTCTGTGGGTATTTATACATGTAATTGCCACCGTACCATTCATCTCTGTCTTCTGGGGGTATTTATACATGTAATTGCCACCGTAACATCTTGCACAGTGCCTTGTAAGTCTATACGTTTATTGCTACTTATTTTTTTATTCAGGCTCTCTGCAAATCAATTTATAGTTGCTACGGTAACGTGGACATTAGCAAACAGACTGCTCAATCTGCAAACTGGAGAGCTGCTTAATAAAAAGCTAAATAATAAAAACATTGCAATGTTTCTCAGAATATCCCTCTCTGCACCATATTAAAGTTAATGTAAAGGTGAATGACCCCTTTAATGCTGCACTGATTAACCCTTGCCATTAGCACAGTAAAAATGTATTTCAGACTCTCATGCTTAGATCGTTTGAGAACAGGTATGGGACCTGTTATCCAGAATGCTCAGGACCTTGGGGTTGTCGGATAACAGATCTTTCAGTAATTTGGCTCTTCATACCTTGTCTATTAGAAAATCATGTAAACATTAAATAAGCCCAATGATCTGGTTTTGCTTCCAATAAGTATTATTTTCATCTTTGTTGGGATCAAGTACAAGGTACTGTTTTATTATTGCAGAGACAAAGGAAAATCATTTTTAAAAAGTTGGATTATTTGATTATAATGGATCCTATAGGAGACAACCTTTCTGTAATTCAGAGCTTTTAAAGGGAAGTGCCTGAGATCCTCACTCAAGGTGATAGTAGTGCCGAAGTGGCAAATAGCTGTACCCCACTGGTCCCACCTCACTGGGTGCAGAAGAGCAGGTGGGGGGGCAGGTAGGCAGTGCTGCCTGTAGGGAGCTCTTATATATCAGGTCCTTTAGTCATATACTAAGAAATTCATTAGGAAGAAGTACTAATCCTGATACATAATACATACATAATGTATTCACTAAAATATTTGTCAATACTACAACTCTATGGTTTTGATAATATAATCAAAATATTACCAAATGAGAGCCACTATAAAGGCAGTGTGCTGTTGGGCATCACTCTAGTGTCTCTCAGACTGATGCCAACCTCTCGAGTCCCAATGAAACAGCTGATTGAGACTCGACTGGACCCCTCGCTCCCTGTACATGGTATTAGCAAAATACAGCATTGCATTCCCCTTGTTCTGATAATAGGGCAAGATGGTCTCTGGGATTGTTGCTGTAACTATAGGATAGTGTTTAGTAAGACTGGACTGTCTCTGGGATTGTTGCTTTTTCTTCGGGATAGTGTTTAGTAGGGTAAGATGGTCTCCGGGATTGTTGCTGTATCTGTGGGATAGTGTGTTTAGTAAGGGAAGATCGTCTCAGGGATTGATACTGTTACTGTGGGATAGTATTTAGTTACGCAAGATGATCTCCAGGATTGTTGCTGTTACTGTTGGATAGTGTTTAGTAAAGCAAGATGGTCTTAGGGACGGTTGCTTTAACTGTGGGATAGTGTTTAGTAAGGCAAGATTATCTCCGGGTTTGTTGCTGTTACTGTGGGATAGTTTTTAGTAAGGCAAGACGGTGTCTGCGATTGTTGCTGTTTTTGTGGAACAAACTAGCAACCGGTTAGTCTACTTGCCGTCCAAATAATGTCCCAGCGTCTATTCACATGCTCAGCGACGCTGTCTGTAGGGAGACACACGTAGATACACGCACACGTCAAGATACTCACGCAACCACTGATGACCAAGACCCGACTGTTCCCCTGCAGGAATGTGTTGAAATATACCCCAAATCACCAGGGCGGTAAATAGACTTAAAGGTTGCTCGTATGGGGTGTCTACATTTTGAGGCCCCTATATGCAGTATACTTACATAAACCCATACACATTGCACATAAAACTGTTCAGTGGAATCCTGGCATTCATAGAGTGTTTTACCTTGGTAACCAATGATATGTGGCATATATGATGCTGTAGACTAGAATCTTTGAGGTCATTTTTCAAAAAATTCACTAGTTTCTATAAAAAACTATAATTTTAGAAAAGAATTGCAACTTGGTAGTTTGCAGTACATAGTAGACACCTGCCCTCCTTTAGCCCGTGCCTGCCGCATCCGACTTCCGGGTTGTTTTTATAGACCGGCGCCGACCCGAGCATGTGCAGCGTCTATAAAAGACGAAGTCGGAAGCCGGCATTTGACAGTGGCGGGTGGGGAGATCAGAGGGTAAACCCGTGGGTATCGGGCCGGCCCCCACATCACTAGTACATACTGTAGATATATGTTCTTATTATTTGCCAGAATCTGCTCTTTCTAATAATGTGTAGTTTTCTAGGGTACACCTACTGTTAGTTGAATGTTTGGCCTTGAAATCAAACTTATGGAGATATGTGTGATTGTATTATGTGAAACATGATTTTTTTTATTTCAAATCGGCCATATCGGCCTGCAGTGAAAGGGTTTAAGGTTTAAGCTGTAATTGCAGCTTTAATTAACATTTTCTTCCCCTAGGTGGCAGTGTAGAGATGGGTTAGATTAGACATTAGCTGCATATATAGTGTTTGGCCACTAGAGGGAGTAGTAAAACACATAGGAGGTTCTAAGAGGGTGGAGTTTAGAAGAATATGAAAGGAGACAAGTCACAGGGGCAGATGTGCATCAGAGGAGGAACATCTATTGAAGAAGCCACTTTGCAGGAGAACCACAGCCAGGACCCAAGTAAGTAGGAAGTGTGAGGGCTGGTTAGCATAGGATTAGTTTTCTTATAGTCACTGCTCAGCCCTTTAGAGGGGAATGTGGTGACAGGTCCCCTTAGCATTAGGGCTGCGTAAGCATGGTGGTTTTATTCAATGTTATTTATTTAGTGGGGTTGAGCATTAATTATGGTAGATCTGGAAACCTTAAGTAGCCCCAAAAAAACCCTGGGTTTTTTTATTAACAATTTTCATTCATTTGTCTTTATCAGGATTATGCCAGTAAGAAGCAGAAGAAAAGAGATAAAGCAGAAGGGATGGAATTAAGATCATAATACAGAAGAAGACATTTCCCGGGTAAGTATTATGGCTTTTGTTGGTACAGGTTCTGTGTGTAGATGAACCGCACCTCTCACCCTTTCCACAATGCTTCCTGCCCTGGTGGTGCAGATCTCTCTAGACGGTCGGCACTCGTCAGTACAAAGTAGAAGATTTAAGAGAATAGCACAACACCATGTATGTTGCAGGTGGGGAGCTTACCCCTTTTATTTAAAGTGACCACATTGATGCACAGGTGGTCACTTTAAATAAAAGGGGTAAGTACCCCACCTGCAACATACATGGTGTTGTGCTATTCTCTTAAATCTTCTATTTTGTTGGTACAGAACATGCTCAGGCTTTGCCCAATAAGACAATTTCTGGTAGTGAGCTATAGAAGTAATTCATAGATAAGGGTTGAGAAAGTTTTTTTATTATACTATACAGCAGATAGACAGCAGCCAGATATGCATTTATTTGACAGGCAGTGTCAGAACTGGGGGAACTGGGACCCACTGGCATGTCCTCGTTATTAGTTTCATTATATTTCCAACCCTTGGCTCTATATTGTCCTTTCAGACCCAACTTCTTTCTCTCCGCTGCCTGAGGAAGCTTGCTGCCCCCCCTCGTGTGCTCATCTTTTTGCAACAGAGGGAGTCAAGGGGGAGGTCCACAATGTTGGCGGAGGGGTCCAGGGCCAATGTGGTCTCTGCGCTTGTATTTAGATTTATTTTTTATCTCGGTAACTAATAGTATTTGAGAGATAAAATACTTCAAGGTGAAAACTTTGAGGGGATTTATGGAAATTTAACCAAATATAAAAACTTAGGAAAGGTTTGTGGCTTGATGCTTTGGAGTAGAAAGACAAGCATATCTACAGTTATTGGGATTCAGTGGAATGTGTACTTTCCAAAGATATGTTTTTTGGTGTTAATGTACCCTTTTCTACCTTTGCCCCTCAAAAGAAATCTGTAAATGTGTTGATTTTGCAGAATCTGGAATGACAGAACTGATAGCTCAAATGGGTTGTCTTCATTTCAGGGCCCCCATATGCCACATACTTAGATAAACCTATACGTATAGATGTCCGACCACAGACTCAGCCTATATCAGTGGTACAAGGATATTTAATAGGAATAATGTTATAAAAATGTTATCTGTAGGTGTATAGAACTGACTCTTTGCTGTGACAGCGGTGCCACCAACCAGTGTGTCAATCAATAGGAGCTGCAGCCACAGAGTGCTGTCCATGGTACTGAATGGAAAAGGCAGTTTAAGCTTCCCTCAATGGCTGCATTAGTTATTGCAGTATATGTACCATAAGTCACATGTTAGATATGTACTTACTATAGCAAATCTGTTTTATCCACACAGGAAACCCGCCCGCCCACCCCCTTACCCACACAGAAGTTGCATTCTGATTGGCTGACAGGGTTGTTTTCTCTCCTTTATAATAAACACAAGGCAGCAGTTGTTAAGCAGCACATGATGCCCATTGTGTGTGTTTTCTGCCCAACTCCCCGCACCTCTGGCACACAGAACTTGAGAAGATTCCGGTTTGACTAATTGTATTTGTGCAATGAATAGAAACACCCGTGGGCACCCACTGTCCAATAACTGGTGCTTTTTTTCTTGACCCTGGGAAACCAGTGCAATAGAATGTAATGGGCATGGTGGGCAGAGTGGGGCAGGGATGAGATGCCACCAGGTACAGGAGAAGAGGAAAGCGCCAACAGTTCTGGTTTTAGAGGTGCTGGGCATGTGGCCTTTCAGTGTTAGGAGTATAAGGGAGCTGTAGTTTAACAACTTGAGGATATGGGAGTTGTAGCAAGAGGGCCACACACCTGCCAGTCAGGATTTAGAAACATCTATTTCAATTATCTACACACCCTGAAGAGTCACTATGGGGGGTTATATCAGACCAACAGCTTGAAGGTTCTGTCGAAGGAACAGGTGGTGATTAGTTCTCTGTCCCATGAAATGTTCATTCCAGTGACTTTCCCTTTGTGGCCAGCGAGAGTCGTTATTGGCCCCCACAGAGGGTGTGTCCACACTTTGGCTGTGTTGTCATAGGCGCCAGTCAGCAGATAATTCCCACTGGTGGCTGTTATGCAATGTGAGAGGGTATAACAGATTTTTTACCTGCTTGTGGGCTGCACCCCACCCTGCATCTGCCCTCCCTCTTTGATGTCTGCTTGTAAGCTGTGCTCCTTCCCACCAGGGAAATCTCCCCAACATAAGGGCAGGTAACATCAGGCATCTTTTTTCCCATAATTATATTAATAATGATTATGAAGATATAATTATAATGACCCAGAACACCGGGTGCCAATAATACACAGCACCACCCGTGTGACACTTGTAGTAAACATCTTGACTCTCAGGGGAGACAATCCCAGAGGAGTAAAACACAGCGAGCACCTATTCTCTCTCTAATAAAGAGGCTGTTCTGCCCCTTTACCCACACAGGGAACCCGTTCGCCCCTTTACCCACGCAGGGAGCCCATCCGCCTTTTTACCCAAAAAGGGAACCCACTCGCCTGCCCCATTACCTACACAGGGAACCTGCCCGCCTGCCCCTTTACCTATGCAGGGAATCCTCGAACCCCTTTGCCCACGCAGGCGACTTGCCCCTTTACCCATGCACGCAACCCGTCCACGCAGGCAATGCGTGCACCCCTTTACCCACGCTGGTAACCAGTGCACCTCTTTACCCACGCTGGCAACATGCCTGTCCCTTTACCCATGCATGGTACCCGCCCACCCCTTTACCCACGCAGGGAACCCACCTGTCCCTTTACCCATGCAGGCAACCTGCTCCTTTACCCACACAGGGAACCCGCCCACCCCTTTACGCAAGGACCTGTCTGCCCTTTTACCCATGTAGGGAACCCGTCTACTTGCCTACCCCTTTACCCATGCAGGGAACCCGCCGACACCTTTACCCATGCACAAAATCCACCCGCCCCTTTACCAACGTAGGGAACCTGCCAGCCTCTTTACCCACACAAGGAACCCACCTGCCCCTTTACCCATGTAGGGAACCCGTCTACTTGCCTACCCCTTTACCCACGCAGGGAACCCACCCACACCTTTACCCATGCACAAAATCCACCCGCACATTTACCAACGTAGGGAACCTGCCAGCCTCTTTTCCCACACAAGGAACCCGCCTGCCCCTTTACCCATGCGGCGAACCCACCAAGCCCTTTACCCACGCAGGGAACCCGTACACCCGCCCACCCCTTTACCCACGCAGAGAACCCACAAGCCCCTTTACCCACGCAGGGAACCCGGCCACCCCTTTACCCACGCAGGGAACCCGCCCACCCTTTTACCCATGCATGGAACCCGCCCACCCCTTTACCTATGCATGGAACCTGCCCACCCCTTTAACAATGCAGGATACCTGCCCTTTTACCCACTCAGGGAATCCGCCTGCCCCATTACCCACAAAGGGAACCCGCCTGCCTGCGCCTTTATCCACTCAGGGATCCTTTCTGCCCCTTTACCCACGCAGGGAACCCGCCTGCCCCTTTACCCATGCAGGCAACCTGCTCCTTTACCCACACAGGGAACCCGCCCACCCCTTTACCCACGCAGGGAACCCGCCCACCCTTTTACCCATGCATGGGACCCGGGACCCGCCCACCCCTTTACCTATGCATGGAACCCGCCCACTCATTTAACAATGCAGGATACCTGCCCCTTTACACACACAGGGAACCCGCCTGCCCCTTTACCCATGCAGAAAACCCACCCGCCCCATTACCCACAAAGGGAACCCGCCTGCCTGCACCTTTATCCACTCAGGGATCCTTTCTGCCCCTTTACCCACGCAGGGAACCCGCCCACCCCTTTACCCATGCAGCCAACCTGCTCCTTTACCCACACAGGGAACCCGCCCACCAGGGAACCCGCCCACCCCTTTACGCAAGGACCCCGTCTGCCCCTTTACCCATGTAGGGAACCTGCCTACTAGCCTACCCCATTACCCACGCATTGAACCCGCCCACCCCTTTACCCATGCACGAAATCCACCTGCCCCTTTACCAATGTAGGGAACCTGCCAGCCTCTTTACCCACGCAAGGAACCTGCCTGCCCCTTTACCCATGCAGGGAACCCGCCCCTTTATCCATGCAGAAAACCCACCCGCCCCATTACCCACGCAGGGAACCCGCCTACACGCCCCTTTATCCACTCAGGGATCCTGCCTGCCACTTCGCCAGCTATCTTGAAAAGAGACAGACCTTTCAGTTTGTGCTGATTTCTGAAGAAAGGGCGACATGGTGCAGGTCCGGTCCTTCGGTTTTCTTTTCCCCATCTTTTCTCCAATTAGTCTAGCCTGATCTGGGTTCTGAATGCTCCTTATGGCTATTTTTTTGGGACTTGAAAGGCCTGTTAAAACAGAGGAAACATGTCTTTTCTAGACCATGGCTAGCCACGCCCCCCTATATTTAGGGCATTTTGTCTTGGTACCTAATGATATGTGGGAGCTAAGATGTTGCAAATGTGAAGCTTTAAAGGGTTTGTGCACCTTTAAATTAACTTTTAGTATGATGTAGAGAGGGATATTCCGAGACAATTTGCAATTGGTTTTCATTTTTTATTATTTAACGTTTTTTGTTATTTAGCTTTTTATTCAGCAGCTCTCCAGTTTCAGTAATCTGGTTGCTAAGGTTTAAATTCCCCTAGCAACCATTCACTGATTTAAATAAGAAAAGGAGAGGCCTGAATAGAAAGATGAGTAATAAAAAGTAGCAATAACAATACATTTGTAGGCTTATAGAGTATTTGCTTTTAAGATGGGGTCAGCAACGCCCATTTAAAAGTTGGAAAGATTCAGAAGAAAAAGGCAAATAACTATAAAAAATAAACATTGAAGACCAATTGAAAAGTTGCTTAGAATTGGCCATTCTATATAGGCCCGGATTTGTGGAAAGGCCACTAAGGCCCGGGCCTAGGGTGGCAGGATTTTAGGGGGCGGCATGCTGCCCAACCACACCCACATTAGATCAAAAAACACTGGAAATTCGCACAAGATACAATCATTTATTTTAATTCCCAATGCGCCAATCCCCATTTCTCCAGTCCATGATGAAATTTTGCACGAATAAAGGGGAGGGGACCTAGGGGCGCCCGCTATGTAAATCCTGCCCTGATTCTATATCCTACTAAAAGTTACCATTGCTCATGGAAGAGCAATTCCGTGTGCCGGTTCTGTGTTCTTCATGTTTGTTTTGTGCTGATATTGCTTCCAGAGACAGTTTAGAACTCATCAGTGAGTGTTACATCTAAGAACATGTCAGTTGAGATGACTTCGGGATCATAGAACTGCTGATTTCTTAAGAAATTGCAGGTGAAACAACACCGCTAATGGGGCAATTGCAGCTTTCCTGCAGCCCCACGTGCATTATTGTATTTATAATCAGTGTAACATAGTAAGTTAGGTTGAAAAAAGACACTTCCATCAAGTTCAAACTGTTAACTCTATTTTAACCTGCCCAACTGCTAGTTGATCTAAAGGAAGGCAAAATACCCCATTTGAAGCCTCTCCAATTTGCCTCAGAGGGGAAAAATTCCTTCCTGACTCCAAAATGGCAATGGGACCAGTCCCTGGATCAACATGTACTATGAGCTATCTTCCATAACCCTGTATTCCCTCACTTGCTAAACACCATCCAACCCCTTCTTAAAGGACCAGTAACATCAAAAAAAATTTTTCAAAAATTCGTTAGTATTCAACGAAAAATAAACACCAAGACAAATTAAACTTTTAAATTTCAAAGCCTTTATTAAGAAATAACTTACCGAAACTTCACTTCCTGTCCTCTGCAAAAAGGCGATACGGCGACCATCCATCCTGCAGAGCTCCATTTCTCCTCCTGGCTATTCTAGTGACAGTCTGCAGCGCTTCCCCTATTCCCAGCAGCAGCAGCAGTAGCAGGTACTGGGAGAGCTGGATCATTGGGGTGTGCATGCCACCTGCTCCCCATCGATGTGCCCATCTGAGCATGCCCAGGGCTGGCAGTGCCCGCTGCTGAATCCTCCCAACAGAAAACGGCACCTCGTCTCCTCCTCAGTCCATGTCTCCTGCCCTCAGCGCCGTGCAGCAGCAGCAGTATGTCCAGCGGCAGCCCACACAGCATCTTGTCCAACAGGTCCGTGAGTCTGGAGGCTGCCCGCTGCTGCAGGAGAAGGCAGAAGAGCCATGCAGGCGCCTACACGGTGTCCAGCCTGAACTCAATGGACTTGCCTTGCTGAGCCAGTGTGTTGGTCTGGTGGGGCGAGTTGAAATCGCTGACTCGGCCGATGTGATACACCGCCCTGCTGTCAGAGATGTGGATGCTGCATTACCGCTTATTATACCGATTATTGCGCAAGCTTGTGCTGCTGAAGCTGTCAGTCTTGGGCATGGCGCTGCAACTTGTGGCCGGGGAAGTCTAAACACTGAGTGCACAGGGCGTGGAAGGGAAGCCGAACAGCTCGCTGCAGCCTTTGCCTTCATATGCGATCATTAGCAGCAGCGGCTCCAGACAGCAGCCTTTCCCAGGAATTGATATGTGCCTACGATATTGCCATGCTGATGGTGCGCGATCCAAGATTATTTCTTGGGCATCGCTGGCTGCCCTACACTACTCGTCCCCATTAGGAGATTGACGGCTTCAGCAGCAGCAGCAGCACGAGCTTGGGCAATAATCGGTATAATAAGCAGTATCGCAGCATCCACATCTCTGACAGCAGGGCGGTGTATCACATTGGCAGAGTCAGCGATTTCAACTCGCCCCACCAGACCAACACACTGGCTCAGCAACTCCATGGAGTTGAGGCTGGACACCGGGTAGGTGCCTGCATGGCTCTTCCGCCTTCTCCTGCAGCAGCGGGCAGCCTCCAGACTCACGGACCTGTTGGACAAGATGCTGTGGGGGCTGCCGCTGGACATACTGCTGCTGCTGCACGGCGCTGAGGGCAGGAGACATGGACTGAGGAGGAGACGAGGTGCCGTTTTCTGTTGGGAGGATTCAGCAGCGGGCACTGCCAGCCCTGGGCATGCTCAGATGGGCACATCGATGGGGAGCAGGTGGCATGCACACCCCAATGATCCAGCTCTCCCAGTACCTGCTACTGCTGCTGCTGCTGGGAATAGGGGAAGCGCTGCAGACTGTCACTAGAATAGCCAGGAGGAGAAATGGAGCTCTGCAGGATGGATGGTCGCCGTATCGCCTTTTTGCAGAGGACAGGAAGTGAAGTTTCGGTAAGTTATTTCTTAATAAAGGCTTTGAAATTTAAAAGTTTAATTTGTCTTGGTGTTTATTTTTCGTTGAATACTAACGAATTTTTGAAAAAAATTTTTTGATGTTACTGGTCCTTTAAAGCTATCTAATGTATCAGCCTGTACAACTGATTCAGGGAGACAATTCCACATCTTCACAGCTCTCACTGTATAACAAACCCCTTCCGAATATTTAGGCAGAACCTCCTTTCTTCTAATGGTAATGGGTGTATAAAGGATTCATGAGCGTTTTTACCTGCGCTCCCCTGCGTTCCGTTTTTCGGCGTTCAGCCGCAGGGGAGCGCAGGAATAGACGCATTTCATTTTTTCAAATGGGGCTGTACTCACACAGGCGCATGTAGACGCCGAACGCAGGTTCAGACGCAACATGCTGCATTTTTCCTGCGTTCGGCACCTACATGCGCCTGTGTGAGTACAGCCCCATTTGAAAAAATGAAATGCGTCTATTCCTGCGCTCCCCTGCGGCTGAACGCCGAAAAACGGAGCGCAGGTAAAAACGCTCGTGAGTAAGAGCCCTTATTCGTGCAAATTTTCCTCATCAATGGGGAAATTTTAAAAATGATTGTATCTCCAACGCATCCCTAGTGTTTTTGAACCAATGTGGGTGTGGTTGGGCAGCATGCCGCCCCCCTAAAATCCTGCCGCCCTAGGCCCGGGCCTAGGTGGCCTTTCCACAAATCCGGGCCTGATTAGCAATATTGCAATTACACTGAACGGCAATGCAGGAGAAAGTGCAGCACGTAAGTAACATATAGCCAATAATTCACATGCTTGTGCTTAATCTGGAAGTTTTGAGGATAATTTATTGAAAGGCTCAATCTGCCCAGGACTAGTAACCCACAGCAACCAAACAGAATGTTTATTTGACTTGTAAATGCTACTTGAAGATTGTTAGCTATTGACATACTAGACCAGTTGCAAACTTTCTTTAAAAGCTTATAGGCTGCTTTTGCCATGTCATAAGAAGAATATGGACCTATACTGGAGCTGTCGATGGCAGAAAATATATGAATAATAAACCCTTTTACTATTTTGGGCTCTGGTGTTACACAATGGCAAATGACATTTTTGGCATCAGATGCAGTCCTGCTTTATCTTATCATTGCAGCGTCTGTTGATAATGATTTTCTCACTCATGGAAGGCTATATAAATCCAGATGAATAATTTATTTATATAACAATTTCACTGCATTTTAATGAGGTGGTTGTTTCACTTTATTAATCTTACGTTCAGTAAATGGGCACTGGGCCATGTGTTGTCATGTAATCTAATGTGGATTTTATAGTTTTTGTATTGTTTAATACAAACTGCTAGCATTCATCAGTATGCTGTATAATCAAGGGTTAAAGCATGAGGCCCCCAAGGTTATGAAATAGGGCTTTAAATGGTTTCATATGCATAAAATACTATAAGCTTCCATACACAGCCAATGATGATCAATACGTGGGAAATTTGCGTGAGAAAATGTTTGTATTCGTATCTGAGCAATGCATAATATCTACTTAAAAATGTAACGCTGGAATACAGTTGGTATAATTTGTTTACTCTGGCCTTTCTCTCACAAAGCGGCGCTTCTGTTATGGCTGCAATGTTATTTAGCTGTGCATTTTATACAAACATCTGGATCCAGGATGCCATTTAACTTAAATATACCACTATCACACCTTTTCATTGAATTCAAGTAATTTTGGAACATGCACATGGCACTACTATACTACTTCTATCATGCTTTATTATGGCCTGACCCACACTCCTTCATCCACACCCTCCTGGGTATAAATAAAATTAAAGGGGTGGATCCCCTTTAAGTTGACTTTTAGTATGTGATAGAATGGACAATTCTAAGTAACTTTTCAATTAGTTTTATTTTTTTCTCCATTTTTTATAGCTTTTTCATTATTTTAATTTGTATTCCAACTGTGTAAGGCTGCAAATTTATTTTTATTGTTACATCCAAGCCATTCTTAAAGGCATTAACAGAATCAGCCATCACAACATCACCCGGCAGTGCATTCCACAACCTCACTGTCCTGACTGTGAAGAACCCCCTACGTTGCTTCAAATTAAAGTTCCTTTCTTTTAGTCTAAAGGGGTGGCCTCTGGTACGGTGATCCTCTTTATGGGTAAAAAAAAGTTATTATTGGATTAGTGATGCTGGAGGTTTTTTTTTCAAATGCCCTTAAAATTGACGGCGGGGGGGGCATGCGCAACAGAAGAAGTCGGCGCTTGGACAATGCGACCTCGGGGCGCCGCAATTTGAAATCCGGCCTTGTCTAGTCCAGTTGTTAACCTGAGCTTTTACGAATAGATCCAATTATTTAGCGACCTTTTCCCTATTTGCCAGATGCCAGGCCAAATAAGGCTCCTCTAGTTGTTTATCCCACGGTCACTGATTGGCCCTATGTAACCACTCAGTAGAGGCATCAGTGATCCAATGCTGCCCTCATCCAACCTACATGATACATAAATGACTTAAGGGTAAGGGCTTATGATGTCTTTAGGGTAAGGGCTTATGATGTTAGTTGCTGGAGTAAATTTCCATCAGATTCTGCTCTAGCAGATTGACAGTAAAAGGTTGACTTTTCCCAGTAAATGATAATAAACCAGTTGGATAATGATCTAATGTACTTATTTTATTCTCTGCCTTGCATCCACTCCTGCCCATCTGGCTCCGTTTCCACAGCTGATGTTGCGGAGCCTTTGCTTCTGTCATGCACCAGGGATGCATATGAGTGAGCGCTGTGCTAATTCCTATTAGACTCAGTAGGGGATATAATTAAGATGCTTCAGCCTGGCGATGCACGGCATTCTGTCACTCAGATTGGCCTTGATTGCTGAAGCTAATTGCTTTGCTAGTTGGCTGCAGCCAGTAGCTTAAGGGCTCTTACTCACTGGCGTTCTGACCTACGCTCCCCTGCGTTCCGTCTTTTGGCGTTCAGCCGCAGGGGAGCGAAGGAATAGACGCATGTCATTATTTCAAATGGGGCTGTACTCACTGAGACGCGTGTAGGCGCCGAACGCAGGAAAAATACAGCATGTTGCGTCTCAACCTGCGTTCGGCGCCTACACGCGCCTGAGTGAGTACGGCCCCATTTGAAATAATGACATGCGTCTATTCCTGCGCTCCCCTGCGGCTGAACGCCAAAAGACGGAACGCAGGGGAGCGCAGGTCAGAACGCCAGTGAGTAAGAGCCCTAAAAAGGTGGTTCACCTTTAAGTTAAATTCTAAGCAACTTTTCATTTGGTTTTCATTATTTATTTTGTACAGTTTTTTTAATTATTCGCCTTCTTCTTCTGACTCTTTCCAGCTTTCAAGTGGGCGTCGCTGACCCATCTAAAAAACAAATGTTCTGTAAGGCTACAGATTGTATTGTTATTGCTAATTTTTATCACGCATCTTTCTATTCGGGCCTCTCCTATTCATTTTCCAGTCTCTTATTATCAATGCATGGTTGCTAGGGTAATTTGGACCTAGCTACCAAATTCCGTAAAATGCAATTGAAAAAGCTGATGAATAAAAATTAGGGATGCACCGAATCCAGGGTTTGGTTCGGGATTCGGCCAGGATTCAGCCTTTTTCAGCAGGATTTGGATTTGGCCGAATCCTTCTACTCGGCCGAACCGAATCATAATTTGCATATGCAAATTAGGGGCGGGGAGGGAAAGTCCATGACTTTTTGTCAGAAAAAAAGGAAGTAAAAAAAATGGTTTCCCCTTCCTGGCCCTAATTTGCTAATTAGGATACGGTTTGGTATTCGGCCGAATATTTCACGAAGGATTCGGGGGGTTCGGCCGAATCCAAAAAAGTGGATTCGGTGCATCCCTAAAATATAGTATGTTTGGCTAACTAACTATATTGAAAACGTTTTTCATTTTGCACAGCCTATGTATTTACCCAGCTTTTATTTTTATAATGAACTGTTCCTTTAAAGAAGATCGCTGCACCAGCCATGAAAGCAATGAAAATGGAGTTTGTATAATAGTATTTACAGTAAAGGGCTGCATTGTCTGACTTGTATAAGTTTACCCACTTTAAAATTTACTTAGACATTTTAATGTAATATTTAAAATACACATACATACTAAAATGATAAAGGTTGAAATTCCCAGACGTACACATTTACATTTTAGGCACCCAGGATAGATGCATGCAGTCTAGCAATTGCTGTGGATCCTTGTATAACCTGTTTCAGCTACTCATTTCAGTTGCAATAAGGCCAATTGCACAGTGGGTACCATGGTCCTCTTTAGTTATTGGCAAATTTGTGCCGTTTAGCTTTGCCGAAAAATTTAATTTCCCTTGAAATTCGCGAAACGGGAAAAAATTAGCGAAAGGCCCAAAAACGGACGCCGCCGAAAATGTCCCCATGTCCATATTTTTTTTGACACTGGCGAATTTTCGTGGCCGTTTCGCGAATTTATTCGCTGGCGCTGAATCGCGCAAATTCACTGCGAATTTGTACCTGGCGATTAAATTCACCCATCACTAGTCCTCTTGCAAAGAACAATACCTCCCTCCTTCTGTAAAAGTTTCCTTTTCATTCATTTTTGGCACATCCATTAATATCTATGTGCAGGGTAAAGGGCTATGTATATGTAGGGACCCATAAGTCTAATGGCCCTTATGGCTTCATTCCCTGCCAGTGCCTGCTTTTCCCTGTTGCTGGGTTAAAACCCATGTAACAACTTATACATTGTTTGCATACCCTTTCTATTGGTTCTAGGTTGTGATCACTTTCTGCAGTGTTGTAACAAAGTGCTTTGCAGGGAGGGGCACTTATTTTTTGGCCTGCAGCAGTCGAGCTGGGCAGTGGATCCATAGAGCCTGGAGTCAAAAAGGCCCCAGAAGTGTCGGGGTACAGGGACCCCGTGAACGAGGTGAGCTAGTGTGTAGTGTAGCTCCTGTTATAGCACTCTATAGAGAGTGAGATTAGTGAGAAAAAGCAGCTCAAGCTCCAACTAGGAGGATAGAAGGGAGTAGCTCTCCCCCAGGCTTTGCTTTGTCTGTAGTGAAGGGACCGCAGTAGTGACGAGGGAATTAGGCTAAGTGCAACCCTGTTCCAAGTCTGCTGTGGGGGTCCAAGCCACACGAGGTACCGAAATCCTGGAAAGTGATCTCTCAACTCCTTTGGGCTATGCCTAGTGTGGTGTGTCTATATGTCGTCTCTGCTACACCTTGTGACTGTACTTGGAGATGTACTGTGGCTACGTCTTGTGTGAGTATTACAATCCCTGTGGCGCTTTGTTTTAAATAACACCTGTTCTACTGTTTTGCAAAGAAACCCTGGTGTCCAACTCTATTTTTGTGTATTTTTGGCAGTAGTGAGTTGTAGTTTAACAACATCAGCAAGTGTGTTTCCATTTTTTGCGTAAGCCCATCCTGGTGAAAGAGGGTCGTGTGTAGCCCATGCTCTATCACACTAATTGGAAATTGTCTAAATCAGCCAATTAGGTGTTACATATAATTAATTAGCAACAGGGCCGGATTTACATAGAAGGCGCCCCTAGGCCCACTGCCGTTCGACGACCCTGTCCTCTCCCCTTTAGGGCTCTTACTCATGAGCGTTTTTACCTGCGCTCCGTTTTTCGGCGTTCAGCCGCAGGGGAGCGCAGGAATAGACGCATTTCATTTTTTCAAATGGGGCTGTACTCACACAGGCGCATGTAGGCGCCGAACGCAGGTTGAGACGCAACATGCTGCATTTTTCCTGCGTTCGGCACCTACATGCGCCTGTGTGAGTACAGCCCCATTTGAAAAAATGAAATGCATCTATTCCTGCGCTCCCCTGCGGCTGAACGCCGAAAAACGGAGCGCAGGTAAAAACGCTCATGAGTAAGAGCCCTTATTTGTGCAAATTTTCCTCATCAATGGGGAAATTTATTTATACATGTAATTGCCACCGTACCATTCGTCTCTGTTTTCTGGCGGTATTTATACATGTAATTGCCACCATATCATCTTTCTCCGAGTTTGGGGGGTATTTATACATGTAATTGCCACCGTACCATCTTGTTCGGCGTTCTGGGGGTATTTATACATGCATTTGCCACCGTACCATTCATCTCGGTCTTCTGGGGGTATTTATACATGTAATTGCCACCGTACCATCTTGCTCTGAGTTCTGGGGTTATTTATACATGTATTTGCCACCATACCATCTTGCTCTGTCTTCTGGGGGTATTTATACATGTAATTGCCACCGTACCATCTTGCTCAGAGTTCTGGGGTTATTTATACATGTAATTGCCACCGTACCATCTTGCTCTGAGTTCTGGGAGTATTAATACATGTAATTGCTACCGTACCATCTTGCTCAGAGTTCTGGGGTTATTTATACATGTAATTGCCACCGTACCATCTTGCTCTGAGTTCTGGGAGTTTTAATACATGTAATTGCCACCGTACCATCTTGCTCAGAGTTCTGGGGTATTTATACATGTAATTGCCACCGTACGATTCATCTCTATCTTCTGGGGGTATTTATACATGTAATTGCCACCGTACCATCTTTCTCTGAGTTCTGAGGGTATTTATACATGTAATTGCCACCGTACCATCTTTCCCTGAGTTTTGGGGATATTTATACATGTAATTGCCACCGTGCCATCTTGCTCAGAATTCTGGGGGTATTTATACATGTAGTTGTCACCGTACCATCTTTCTCTGAGTTTTGGGGTATTTATACATGTAATTGCCACCGTGCCATCTTGCTCAGAGTTCTGGGGGTATTTATACATGTAATTGCCACTGTATCATCTTGCTCTGAGTTCTGGGAGTATTAATACATGTAATTGCCACCGTACCATCTTGCTCAGAGTTCTGGGGTTATTTATACATGTAATTGCCACCGTACCATCTTGCTCAGAGTTCTGGGGGTATTTATACATGTAATTGCCACCGTCTCATCTTTCTCTGAGTTCTGGGGGTATTTATACACGTAATTGCCACCGTCCCATCTTTCTCTGAGTTCTGGGGTATTTATACATGTAATTGCCACCCTACCATCTTGCTCTAAATTCTGGGGGTATTTATACATGTAATTGCCACCGTACCATTCCTCTCTGTCTTCTGGGGGTATTTATACATGTAATTGCCACCGTACCATCTTGCTCAGAGTTCTGGGGTTATTTATACATGTAATTGCCACCGTACCATCTTGCTCTGAGTTCTGGGGTATTTATACATGTAATTGCCACCGTACCATTTATCTCTGTCTTCTGGGGGTATTAATACATGTAATTGCCACTTTACCATCTTGCTCAGAGTTCTAGGGGTATTTATACATGTAATTGCCATTTTACCATCTTGCTCAGAGTTCTGGGGGTTTTTATAATTGCCACCGTACCGTCTTGCTCTGAGTTCTGGGAGTATTAATACATGTAATTTCCACCGTACCATCTTGCTCAGAGTTCTGGGGTATTTATACATGTAATTGCCACCGTACCATTTATCTCTGTCTTCTGGGGGTATTAATACATGTAATTGCCACTTTACCATCTTGCTCAGAGTTCTAGGGGTATTTATACATGTAATTGCCATTTTACCATCTTGCTCAGAGTTCTGGGGGTATTTATACATGTAATTGCCACCGTACCATCTTGCTCAGAGTTCTGGGGTTATTTATAATTGCCACCGTACCCATCTTGCTCTGAGTTCTGGGAGTTTTAATACATGTAATTTCCACCGTACCATCTTGCTCAGAGTTCTGGGGTATTTATACATGTAATTGCCACCGTACCATTCATCTCTGTCTTCTGGGGGTATTTATACATGTAATTGCCACTTTACCATCTTGCTCAGAGTTCTGTGAGTATTTATACATGTAATTGCCACTGTACCATCTTTCTCTGAGTTGTGGGGGTATTTATAAACGTAATTGCCACCGTCCCGTCTTTCTCTGAGTTCTGGGGATATTTATACATGTCATTGCCACCGTACCATCTTTCTCTTAGTTCTGTGAGTATTTATACGTGTAATTGCCACTGTACCATCTTTCTCTGAGTTCTGGGGTTATTTATACATGTAATTGCCACCGTACCATCTTGCTCAGAGTTCTGGGGTATTTATACATGTAATTGCCACCGTACCATTCATCTCTGTCTTCTGGGGGTATTTATACATGTAATTGTCACCTTATCATCTTGCTCTAAATTTTGGGGGTATTTATACATGTAATTGCCACCGTACCATCTTGCTCTAAATTCTGGGGGTATTTATATGTTATTGCCACCGTACCATTCCTCTCTGTCTTCTGGGGGTATTTATACATGTAATTGCCACTGTACCATCTTTCTCTTATTTCTGGGGGTATTTATACATGTAATTGCCACCGTACCATCTTGCTCTAAATTCTGGGGGTATTTATACATGTAATTGCCATCATACCATTCCTCTCTGTCTTCTGGGGGTATTTCTACATGTAATTGCCACCGTACCATCTTGCTCGGAGTTCTGGGGGTATTTATACATGTAATTGCCATCATACCATTCCTCTCTGTCTTCTGGGGGTATTTATACATGTAATTGCCACTTTACCATCTTGCTCAGAGTTCTGTGAGTATTTATACATGTAATTGCCACTGTACCATCTTTCTCTGAGTTGTGGGGGTATTTATACACGTAATTGCCACCGTCCCGTCCTTCTCTGAGTTCTGGGGATATTTATACATGTCATTGCCACCGTACCATCTTTCTCTTAGTTCTGTGAGTATTTATACGTGTAATTGCCACTGTACCATCTTTCTCTGAGTTCTGGGGTTATTTATACATGTAATTGCCACCGTACCATCTTGCTCAGAGTTCTGGGGTATTTATACATGTAATTGCCACCGTACCATTCATCTCTGTCTTCTGGGGGTATTTATACATGTAATTGTCACCTTATCATCTTGCTCTAAATTTTGGGGGTATTTATACATGTAATTGCCACCGTACCATCTTGCTCTAAATTCTGGGGGTATTTATATGTTGTTGCCACCGTACCATTCCTCTCTGTCTTCTGGGGGTATTTATACATGTAATTGCCACTGTACCATCTTTCTCTTATTTCTGGGGGTATTTATACATGTAATTGCCACCGTACCATCTTGCTCTAAATTCTGGGGGTATTTATACATGTAATTGCCATCATACCATTCCTCTCTGTCTTCTGGGGGTATTTCTACATGTAATTGCCACCGTACCATCTTGCTCGGAGTTCTGGGGGTATTTATACATGTAGTTGCCACCGTACCATCTTGCTCAGAGTTCTGGGGTATCTATACATGTAATTGCCACCGTACCATCTTGCTCTAAATTCTGTGGGTATTTATACATGTAATTGCCACCGTACCATTCCTCTCTGTCTTCTGGGGGTATTTATACATGTAATTGCCACCGTACCATCTTGCTCGGTGTTCTGGGGGTATTTATACATGTAATTGCCACTGTACCATCTTTCTCTTAGTTCTGGGGGTATTTATACATGTCATTGCCACCGTTCCAAATTGCTCTAAATTCTGGGGGTATTTATAAATGTAATTGCCACCGTACCATTCCTCTCTGTCTTCTGGGGGTATTTATACATGTAGTTGCCAGTGTACCATCTTTCTCTGAGTTCTGGGGGTATTTATACATGTCATTGCCACCGTACCATCTTGCTCTGAGTTCTAGGGTTATTTATACATGTAATTGCCACTGTACCATCTTTCTCTTAGTTCTGGGGGTATTTATACATGTAATTGCCATCGTACCAAATTGCTCTGAGTTCTGGGGGTATTTATACATGTAGTTGCCACCGTACCATCTTGCTCTAAATTCTGGGGGTATTTATACATGTAATTGCCACCATACCATTCCTCTCTGTCTTCTGGGGGTATTTATACATGTAATTGCCACCGTACCATCTTGCTCGGAGTTCTGGGGGAATTTATACATGTAATTGCCACCGCACCATCTTGCTCGGAGTTCTGGGGGTATTTATACATGTAGTTGCCACCGTACCATCTTGCTCAGAGTTCTGGGGTTTTTATACATGTAATTGCCACCCTACCATCTTGCTCTAAATTCTGTGGGTATTTATACATGTAATTGCCACCGTACCATTCCTCTCTGTCTTCTGGGGGTATTTATACATGTAATTGCCACCGTACCATCTTGCTCGGAGTTCTGGGGGAATTTATACATGTAATTGCCACCGTACCATCTTTCTCTGAATTCTGGGGGTATATATACACGTAGTTGCCACCGTCCCATCTTTCTCTGAGTTCTGGGGGTATTTATACATGTAGTTGCCACCGTACCATCTTGCTCAGAGTTCTGCTGTATTTATACATGTAATTGCCACCCTACCATCTTTCTCTTAGTTCTGGGGGTATTTATACATGTAATTGCCACCGTACCATCTTGCTCTGAGTTCTGGGGGTATTTATACATGTAGTTGCCACCGTACCATCTTCTTCTGAGTTCTGGTGGTATTTATACATGTAATTGCCACCCTACCATCTTTCTCTGAGTTCTGGGGGTATTTATACATGTCATTGCCACCGTACCATCTTGCTCAGAGTTCTGTGGTATTTATACATGTAATTGCCACCCTACCATCTTTCTCTTAGTTCTGGGGGTATTTATACATGTAATTGCCACCGTACCATCTTTCTCTGATGTCTGGTGGGTATTTATACATGTAATTGCCACCGTACCATCTTTCTCTGAGTTCTGGGGGTATTTATACATGTCATTGCCACCGTACCATCTTGCTCTGAGTTCTGGGGGTATTTATACATGTAGTTGCCACCGTACCGTCTTGCTCTGAGTTCTGGGGGTATTTATACATGTAATTGCCACTGTACCATCTTTCTCTGAGTTCTGGGGGTATTTATACATGTAATTGCCATCATACCATTTTTCTCTGTCTTCTGGGGGTATTGAACTGTCCAAATCTGTGTTTTCATGCAGAAACTAAATTATGTCTCTGATATATGTGTTTATTATATGGGAAACATTCCTAAAGTTAGACACTTAGAAGCTAGTGTAGGTAAATCTAAAAACAACTGGACTTGCTGAGGAATCAATGAAGACATTTCAGAACTCACTTGAGCAGCTTCTTCAGTTCAACTGACTGGTGTGGGAAGTTCTCGACGTATAAACTCTTCCACTAATCCGATCACAATAGACACAGGGGATCACCTCCTCATGGAAGAGCAATTCCGTGTGCCGGTTCTGTGTTCTTCATGTTTGTTATGTGCTGATATTGCTTCCAGAGACAGTTTAGAACTCAGCAGTGAGTGTTACATCTAAGAACATGTCAGTTGAGATGACTTCCGGATCATAGAACCGCTGATTTCTTAAGAAATTGCAGGTGAAACAACACAGATAATGGGGCAATTGCAGCTTTCCCGCAGCCCCACGTGCATTATTGTATTTATAATCAGTGTAACATAGTAAGTTAGGTTGAAAAAAGACACTTCCATCAAGTTCAAACTGTTAACTGCTAGTTGATCCAAAGGAAGGCAAAACACCCCATTTGAAGCCTCTCCAATTTCCCTCAGAGGGGCAAAAAATCCTTCCTGACTGGCAATGGGACCAGTCCCTGGATCAACTTGACTCGACTATGAGCTAAACCCATACACATTGGGCATAAAACTGTTCAGTGGAATCCTGGCATTCATAGAGTGTTTTACCTTGGTAACCAATGATATGTGGCATATATGATGCTGTAGACTAGAATCTTTGAGCTAATTTTTCAAAAAATTCAGTAGTTTCTATAAAAAAATTAAATTTTAGAAAAGAATTGCAACTTGGTAGTTTGCAGTACATAGTAGATACCCGCCCTCCCTTAGCCCGTGGCCGCCGCATCCGACTTCCGGGTTGTGGCATTTGACAGTGGCGGTTGGGGAGATCAGAGGGTAAACCCGTGGGTATCGGGCCGGCCCGCACATCACTAGTACATAGATATATGTTCTTATTATTTGCCAGAATCTGCTCTTTCTAATAATGTGTAGTTTTCTAGGGTAAACCTACAGTTAGTTGAATGTTTGGCCATGAAATCAAACTTATGGAGTTTTGGGCAGCAGTGCTTTGGAATATTAGTAGTGAACTGCTTGGAGTTTTGATCTATACAAGTGAGAAATATTCATTAAATTATATTATTTGGTATTGACGGGTTGAGGAGAAATGGAAAATATACTGTCTCGTACATAAAATAAATTATGTGTCTGATATGTGTGATTGTATTATGTGAAAAAACATTTTTTTATTTCAAATCGGCCATATCGGCCAGCAGTGAAAGGGTTAAAGCCATTGTACAGTAATTACCATTTTCTTCCCCTAGATGGCAGTGTAGAGATGGGTTAGATTAGACATTAGCTGTATATATAGTGTTTTCCCACTAGAGGGAGTAGTAAAACACATAGGAGGTTCTAAGAGGGTGGAGTTTAGAAGAATATCAAAGGAGACAAGTCACAGGGGCAGATGTGCATCAGAGGAGGAACATCTATTGAAGAAGCCACTTTGCAGGAGAACCACAGCCTGGACCCAAGTAAGTAGGAAGTGTGAGGCCTGGTTAGCATAGGATTAGTTTTCTTATAATCACTGCTCAGCTCTTTAGAGGGGAATGTGGTGGCAGGTCCCCTTAGCATTAGGCCTGCGTAAGCATGGTGGTTTTATTCAATGATTGCACATTAATTATGGTAGATTTGGAAATCTTAAGTAGCCCCCAAAAAAAACCCTGTTTTTTTATTCACTATTTTCATTCACTATTTTCATTCATTTGTCTTTATCAGGAAAATGCCAGTAAGAAGCAGAAGAAAAGAGATAAAGCAGAAGAGATGGAATTGAGATCATTATACAGAAGAAGACAAGACATTTCCCGGGACACTCTCATGGTAAGTATTATGGCTTTTGTTGGTACAGAACATGCTCAGGCTTTGCCCAATAAGACAATTTCTGGTAGTGGGCTATAGAAGTAATTCATAGATAAGGGTTGAGAATGTTTTTTTATTATACTATACAGCAGATAGACAGCAGCCAGATATGCATTTATTTGACAGGCAGTGTCAGAACTGGGGGAACTGGGACCCACTGGCATGTCCTCGTTATTAGTTTCATTATATTTCCAACCCTTGGCTCTACATTGTCCCTTCAGACCCAACTTCTTTCTCTCCGCTGCCTGAGGAAGCTTGCTGCCCCCCCTCATGTGCTCATCTTTTTGCAACAGAGGGAGTCAAGGGGGAGGTCCACAATGTTGGCGAAGGGTTCCAGGGCCAATGTGGTCTCTGCGCTTGTATTTAGATTTTTTTTTATCTTGGTAACTAATAGTATTTGAGAGATAAGATACTTCAAGGTGAAAACTTTGAGGGGATTTTTGGAAATGTGACCAAATATAAAAATTTAGGAAAGGTTTGCGGCTTGATGCTTTGGAGTAGAAAAACAAGCATATCTACAGTTATTGGGATTCAGTGGAATGTGTACTTTCCAAAAATATATGTTTTTGAGGGTTAATGTAGTCTTTTCTACCTTTGCCCCTCATAAGAAATCTATAAATGTGTTGATTTTGCAGTATCTGGAATGACAGAACTGATAGCTCAAATGGGGTGTCTTCATTTTGGGGCCCCCATATTCCACACACTTAAATAAACCTATACGTATACATGTCCGACCACAGAGTCAGCCTTTATCAGTGGTACAAGGATATCTAATAGGAATAATGTTATAACAATGTTATCTGTAGGTGTATAGAACTGGCTCTTTGCTGTGACAGCGGTGCCACCAACCAGTGTGTCAATCAATAGGAGCTGCAGCCACAGAGTGCTGTCCATGGTACTGAATGGAAAAGGCAGTTTAAGCTTCCCTCAATGGCTGCATTAGTTATTGCAGTATATGTACCATAAGTCACATGTTAGATATGTACTTATTATAGCAAATGTGTTTTAGCCACACAGGGATCCCTCCCGCCCATACCTTAACCACACAGAAGTCGCATTCTGATTGGCCGACCAGGTTGTTCACTCTCCTTTATAATAAACACAAGGCAGTGATTATTACGCAGCACATGAAGCCCATTGTTTGTTTTTTTTTTCTGCCCAACTCCCTGCATCTCTGGCACACAGAACTGGAGAATTTTCCGGTTTGACCAATTGTGTTTGTGCAATGAATAGAAACACCTGCTTTGTTTCTAATAATAGAATGTAATAGAATGCAGGGAACCTGCCTGCCCCTCTACCCACACAGGGAACCCACCAGCCACTTTACCCACGCAGGCAACCCACCTGTCCTTTTACCCATGTAAGGAACCCGCCCGCCCCTTTACCCATGCCGGGAACCCGCAGGGAACCCCCTACCCCTTTACACGCGCTGGCAACATGCCTGTCCCTTTACCCACCCAGGGATCCCGCCTGCCTTTGACAAAGTTTGTGCACAAGCGAGTGAAAAGGCACATCAGGCGATACTAATTTTTAAACTATTAGGCAGGGAGGGTCCATTTAGCTTGCGGGTTGGTGAATAGGTGGAAGTGTTGGTTTGGGTGGAAGCGAATGGTTTACACTACGCTAAGAGTCTGAATTCACTTCTGCTGAGACTTTTAAACTTTCCCCTACAGTACATGGTGGTACGCACACACCAAGGAAACTGAGCGGCTATATTCCGGGGTGCCGAATGAGAAGCACATTAAGAGAACAGTGCTGGTAGAACCAGGAAGTGTGTCATTTTAAGTACATCTAGGGCACTGTGCAGGTGAAGTCCTCTGTGCTTCGTCATTTATTACTATAAATGAATGATGCGGGTGGAATCAGCAGTGCTTAATTGCAAGCACACTAAGAGATGTGTGGGTGTTGGTTTCCATCCCTATAACACTGACCACCTGAGAGCTCTCAGGCTAATTTGGATGCTGATTGCAGCCTGACAGTCGCATTGGCCCCACTGTCACTGGAGATCGCTCTGCAACAGGAGGGATGGCTGCCAGAAGTCACCACTCATTGCTCAGTGTTCTGCCGGGGCTGGTTCTGGACACTCTACTCGCCTCCAGGTTTATCCTGCCCAGAGTGGCCGAGCTGCAGAGAGCCAAGTGGAGGAGAGCGGGTGCGAAGGGGGAGGTCTGTCAGAAGGGCAGGCTGTGAGCTGCGGGTGACAAGTTGCATTAAGGAGTGATTACAACAGGGTAATAGGTTGGCCACAGCAGCAGCTTCACAACGACATGTTGACACATCAGCATCACATCACTGACACATTTCCTGCCGCTGCCAAAGTCGCGTGGCTTCCAGTTTTGGCAGAAGGCGGGTTAGGGGCAAGATGTGGAGCGCAGATCTACAGAGTGAGTTGCCCTATCGCCGTTTTTGAGTATACAGGAAGCAGTGTTTTCAAACAGTATTTTTTTAATGAAACATTAATATTAATAAACTTTATTCAGGTTAGTTCTATTATTAGTGTGGGTAGAATTGATTTTTTAATAAAACATTTTTTAGTGTTACTGGTCCTTTAATCGCACATTGCTTTATGGGAAGTGGAATTGTGTTAACTGAGATCAATAATATAGTTACAATTTAACTCTTCGTATTGAATCTATAAGATGATGACTAGCTTTTCTCTCCTAATCTTTTAATTTATAATTTTTTTGGCACATTATTTTAACGGTTTTAAGTAAAGGTTACGTTTTATCTTTAATTTCATGGTGGGAATTCAGATGGATATAGTGGGAGGGGGCAAACCTATGGGCCATGCTCTCTCTCTTCTGACCTAATTGTACAAAATTGACAGGAGAGTTTAAAAACGTAATTTGTCCAAAAAACCCTAATTTTTTAATTGATAATGTTCATACATTTTTCTGACTCTTTATCAGGAATATGCCAGTAAGAAGCAGAAGAAAAGAGAAGGATAAAGCAGAACGAATGGAATTGAGATCAGAAGACAAGACATTTCCCTGGGACACTCTCATGGTAAGTATTATGGCTTTGGTCGTATAGAACAGGTTCAGACTTAGTCCCAGTGGCGTAACTACCGAGGGTGCACAGGGTGCAAGTGATCCAGGGCCCTTGGTCCCGGTGGGGCCCCGCCAGGAAAATACTTCTCCTGAATAACCAGGCTATTCCACAGCCACCTAAGGAGGTACACAGCAGGAATTGGCCAATTAGGGAACAGCAGCACTTTCAATTTGCTGTAAAACCTGGAGTGCCCCCTGATTGGCCAGTTTGTACATTGAAATACTTTGTGCCAAAAAAGTCTTTTTTTTTCTTCATCACTTCTGCTGGCTCCTGTCTGTGTAACCTGACCCCCCCCTGCACAGAACACTCAGCTAAGCAGAGAGGAAAGGAATGCAGCTGACGGCAGCAAAAAACACTATTTCCTTATTCACCTGCTGCTTCCAAAGTAAGATTCTGTTACTAATAATATTGTACTAAGTCAATTGTGCATCGTAATGGAAATCTGGGGCTGGGGTTATTGTACATGTTATTTCCACGTTGTCATTTTCCTATGACTTCTGGGGGTATTTATACATGTAATTGACACCGTACCATCTTTCTCTAAATTCTGGGGGTATTTATACATGTAATTGCCACAATACCATCTTGCTCTGAGTTCTGGGGGTATTTATATGTGTAATTACCACTGTACAATTCCTCTTTGTCTTCTGGGGGTATTTATACATGTAATTGCCACCGTACCATCTTGCTCAGAGTTCTGGGGTTTTTTATACATGTAATTGCCACTGTACCATCTTTCTCTGAGTTCTGCGGGTATTTATACATGTAATTGCCACCGTACCATTCCTCTCTGTCTTCTGGGGGTATTTATACATATATTTGCCACCCTACCATCTTTCTCTGAGTTTTGGGTGTATTTATACATGTAATTGCCACCGTACCATCTTGCTCAGAGTTCTGGGGGTATTTATACATGTAATTGCCACCGTACCATCTTACTGTAAATTCTGGGTTTATTTATACATGCAATTGCCACCGTACCATCTTTACATTTACATGTAATTGCCACCGTACCATTCATCTCTGTCTTCTGGGGGTATTTATACATGTAATTGCCACCGTACCATCTTTCTCTTAGTTCTGGGGGTATTTATACATGTAGTTGCCACTGTACCATCTTGCTCAGGGTTCTGGGTATTTATACATGTAATTGCCACCGTTCCATCTTACTGTAAATTCAGGGGGTATTTACTGTATACATGTAATTGCCACCGTACCATCTTTCTCTGAGTTCTGGTGGTATTTATACACGTAATTGCCACTGTATCATCTTGCTCACAGTTCTGGGGGTATTTATACATGTAATTGCCACCGTACCATATTACTGTAAATTCTGGGGGTATTTATACATGTAATTGCCACCGTTCCATCTTACTGTAAATTCAGGGGGTATTTATACATGTAATTACCACCATACCATCTTTCTCTGAATTCTGGGGGTATTTATACATGTAATTGCCACCATACCATCTTGCTCTGAGTTCTGGGGATATTTATACACGTAATTGCCACCGTACCATTTTTCTCTGTCTTCTTGGGGTAATTATACATGTAATTGCCACTGTACCATCTTGCTTGGAATTCTGGGGGTATTTATACATGTAATTGCCACCGTACCATCTTTCTCTGAATTCTGGGGTTATTTATACATGTAGTTGCCACCCTACCATCTTTCTCTGAGTTCTGGGTTATTTATACACGTAATTGCCACCGTACCATCTTGCTCTGAGTTCTGGGGGTATTTATACATGTAGTTGCCACCGTACCATCTTGCTCAGAGTTCTGGGGTATTTATACACGTAATTGCCACCGTACCATCTTGCTCTGAGTTCTGCGGGTATTTCTACATGTAGTTGCCACCGTACCATCTCGCTCAAAGTTCTGGTGTATTTATACATGTAATTGCCACCCTACCATCTTTATCTTAGTTCTGGGGGTATTTATACATGTCATTGCCACCGTACCATCTTTCTCTTCGTTCTGGGGGTATTTATACATGTAATTGCCACTGTACCATCTTTCTCTGAGTTCTGGGGGTATTTATACATGTAATTGCCACTGTACTATCTTTCTCTGAGTTCTGGGGGTATTTATACATGTCATTGCCACCGTACCATCTTGCTCAGAGTTCTGGGGTTTTTATACATGTAGTTGCCACCGTACCATCTTGCTCAGAGTTCTGGGGGTATTTATACATGTAATTGCCACCGTACCATCTTGCTCTGTCTTCTGGGGCTATTTATACATGTAGTTGCCACCGTACCATCTTTCTCTTAGTTCTGTGAGTATTTATACATGTAATTGCCACTGTACCATCTTTCTCTGAGTTCTGGGGGTATTTATACACCTAATTGCCACCGTCCCATCTTTGTCTGAGTTCTGGGGGTATTTGTACATGTAGTTGCCACCGTACCATCTTGCTCATATTTCTGGGGTATTGATACATGCAATTGCCACCCTACCATCTTTCTCTGAGTTCTGGGGGTATTTATACATGTAGTTGCCACCGTACCATCTTGCTCAGAGTTCTGGGGTATTTATACAAGCAATTGCCACCCTACCATCTTTCTCTTAGTTCTGGGGGTATTTATACATGTAGTTGCCACCCTACCATCTTTCTCAGAGTTCTGGGGTATTTATACACGTAATTGCCACCGTACCATCTTGCTCTGAGTTCTTGGGGTATTTATACATGTAGTTGCCACCGTACCATCTTTCTCTGAGTTCTGGGGGTATTTATACACGTAATTGCCACCGTCCCATCTTTGTCTATGTTCTGGGGGTATTTGTACATGTAGTTGCCACCGTACCATCTTGCTCAGAGTTCTGGGGTATTGATACATGCAATTGCCACCCTACCATCTTTCTCTGAGTTCTGGGGGTGTTTATACATGTAGTTGCCACCGTACCATCTTGCTCAGAGTTCTGGGGTATTTATACATGCAATTGCCACCCTAACATCTTTCTCTTAGTTCTGGGGGTATTTATACGTGTAGTTGCCACCGTACCATCTTGCTCAGAGTTCTGGGGTATTTATACAAGCAATTGCCACCCTACCATCTTTCTCTTAGTTCTGGGGGTATTTATACATGTAGTTGCCACCCTACCATCTTTCTCTGAGTTCTGGGGGTATTTATACATGTAGTTGCCACCCTACCATCTTTCTCTTAGTTCTGGGGGTATTTATACACGTAATTGCCACCGTACCATCTTGCTCAGAGTTCTGGGGTATTTATACATGTAGTGGTCACCGTACCATCTTGCTCAGAGTTCTGGGGTATTTATACATGTGGTGGTCACCGTGCCATTCATCTCTGTCTTCTGGGGGTATTTATACATGTAATTGCCACCGTATCATCTTGCTCTGAGTTCTGGGGTTATTTATACATGTAATTGCCACCGTACCATCTTGCTCTGAGTTCTGGGTCTATTTATACATGTAATTGCCACCCTACCATCTTTCTCTTAATTCTGGGGGTATTTATACATGTCATTGCCACCGTACCATCGTGCTCTGAGTTCTGGGGGTATTTATACATGTAATTGCCACCCTACCATCTTTCTCTTAGTTCTGGGGGTATTTATACATGTAGTTGCCACCCTACCATCTTTCTCTTAGTTCTGGGGGTATTTATACATGTAGTTGCCACCGTACCATCTTGCTCAGAGTTCTGGGGTATTTATACATGTAATTGCCACCCTACCATCTTTCTCTGAGTTCTGGGGGTATTTATACATTTAATTGCCACCGTCCCATCTTTCTCTGAGTTCTGGGGGTATTTATACATGTAATTGCCACCCTACCATCTTTCTCTGAGTTCTGGGGGTATTTATACACGTAATTGCCACCGTCCCATCTTTCTCTGAGTTCTGGGGGTATTTATACATGTAGTTGCCACCGTACCATCTTGCTCAGAGTTCTGGGGTATTTATACACGTAATTGCCACAGTACCATCTTGCTCTGAGTTCTGGGGGTATTTATACATGTAGTTGCCACCGTACCATCTCGCTCAAAGTTCTGGGGTATTTATACATGTAATTGCCACCCTACCATCTTTATCTTAGTTCTGGGGGTATTTATACATGTCATTGCCACCGTACCATCTTTCTCTTAGTTCTGGGGGTATTTATACATGTAATTGCCACCGTACCATCTTTCTCTGAGTTCTGGGGGTATTTATACACGTAATTGCCACCGTCCCATCTTTCTCTGAGTTCTGGTGGTATTTATACATGTAATTGCCACTGTACCATCTTTCTCTGAGTTCTGGGGGTATTTATACATGTAATTGCCACCGTATCATCTTGCTCTGAGTTCTGGGGTTATTTATAATTGCCACCGTACCATCTTGCTCTGAGTTCTGGGGTATTTATACATGTAATTACCACCCTACCATCTTTCTCTGAGTTCTGGGGGTATTTATACATGTAATTGCCACCGTACCATCTTTCTCTGAGTTCTGGGGGTATTTATACATGTAATTGCCACCCTACCAACTTTCTCTTAGTTCTGGGGGTATTTATACATGTAGTTGCCACCGTACCATCTTGCTCAGAGTTCTGGGGGTATTTATACATGTAAATGCCACCCTACCATCTTTCTCTTAGTTCTGGGGGTATTTATACATGAAGTTGCCACCGTACCATCTTGCTCAGAGTTCTGGGGTATTTATACATGTAATTGCCACCCTACCATCTTTCTCTGAGTTCTGGGGGTATTTATACATGTAATTGCCACCGTCCCATCTTTCTCTGAGTTCTGGGGGTATTTATACATGTAATTGCCACCCTACCATCTTTCTCTGAGTTCTGGGGGTATTTATACATGTAATTGCCACCGTACCATCTTTCTCTGAGTTCTGGGGGTATTTATACATGTAATTGCCACCCTACCAACTTTCTCTTAGTTCTGGGGGTAGTTATACATGTAGTTGCCACCGTACCATCTTGCTCAGAGTTCTGGGGGTATTTATACATGTAATTGCCACCCTACCATCTTTCTCTTAGTTCTGGGGGTATTTATACATGTAGTTGCCACCGTACCATCTTGCTCAGAGTTCTGGGGTATTTATACATGTAATTGCCACCCTACCATCTTTCTCTGAGTTCTGGGGGTATTTATACATGTAATTGCCACCGTACCATCTTGCTCTGAGTTCTGGGGTATTTATACATTTAGTTGCCACCGTACCATCTTGCTCAGAGTTCTGGGGGTATTTATACATGTAGTTGCCACTGTACCATCTTTCCCTGAGTTCTGGGGGTATTTATACATGTAGTTGCCACCGTACCATCTTTCTCTTAGTTTTGGGGGTATTTATACATGTCATTGCCACCGTACCATCTTTCTCTGAGTTCTGGGGTATTTATACATGTAATTGCCACCGTACCATCTTTCTCTAAGTTCTGGGGTATTTATACATGTAATTGCCACCGTCCCATCTTTCTCTGAGTTCTGGGGGTATTTATACATGTAATTGCCACCCTACCATCTTTCTCTGAGTTCTGGGGGTATTTATACACGTAATTGCCACCGTCCCATCTTTCTCTGAGTTCTGGGGGAATTTATACATGTAGTTGCCACCGTACCATCTTTCTCTTAGTTCTGGGGGTATTTATACATGTCATTGCCACCATACCATCTTGCTCTAAGTTCTGGGGTATTTATACATGTAATTGCCCCCTTACCATCTTTCTCTGAGTTCTGGGGTATTTATACACGTAATTTCCACCGTCCCATCTTTCGCTGAGTTCTGGGGGTATTTATACATGTAATTGCCACCCTACCATCTTTCTCTGAGTTCTGGGGGTATTTGTACATGTAGTTGCCACCGTACCATCTTGCTCAGAGTTCTGGGGTTTTTATACATGTAGTTGCCACCGTACCATCTTTCTCTGAGTTCTGGGGTATTTATACATGTAATTGCCACCGTACCATCTTGCTCAGAGTTCTGGGGGTATTTATACATGTAATTGCCACCCTACCATCTTGCTCAGAGTTCTGGGGGTATTTATACATGCAATTGCCACCGTACCATTCATCTCTGTCTTCTTGGGGTATGTATGAATGTAATTGCCACCGTATCATCTTGCTGGGTGTTCTGGGGGTATTTATACATGTAGTTGCCACCGTACCATCTTGCTCAGAGTTCTGGGGTATTTATACATGTAGTTGCCACCGTACCATCTTGCTCAGAGTTCTGGGGGTATTTATACATGCAATTGCCACCGTACCATTCATCTCTGTCTTCTTGGGGTATGTATGAATGTAATTGCCACCGTATCATCTTGCTGGGAGTTCTGGGGGTATTTATACATGTAATTGCCACCGTACCATTCATCTCTGTCTTCTGGGGGTATTTATACATGTAATTGCCACCGTATCATCTTTCTCTGAATTCAGGGGGTATTTATACATGTAATTGCCACCGACCATCTTTCTCTGAGTTCTGGGGTTATTTATACATGTAATTGCCACTTTACCATCTTGCTCAGAGTTCTGGGGGTATTTATACATGTAATTGCCACCCTACCATCTTGCTCAGAGTTCTGGGGGTATTTATACATGCAACTGCCACCGTACCATTCATCTCGGTCTTCTTGGGGTATGTATGAATGTAATTGCCACCGTATCATCTTGCTGGGAGTTCTGGGGGTATTTATACATGTAGTTGCCACCGTACCATCTTGCTCAGAGTTCTGGGGTATTTATACATGTAGTTGCCACCGTACTATCTTGCTCAGAGTTCTGGGGGTATTTATACATGCAATTGCCACCGTACCATTCATCTCTGTCTTCTTGGGGTATGTATGAATGTAATTGCCACCGTATCATCTTGCTGGGAGTTCTGGGGGTATTTATACATGTAATTGCCACCGTACCATTCATCTCTGTCTTCTGGGGGTTTTTATACATGTAATTGCCACCGTATCATCTTTCTCTGAATTCAGGGGGTATTTATACATGTAATTGCCACCGACCATCTTTCTCTGAGTTCTGGGGGTATTTATACATGTAATTGCCACTTTACCATCTTGCTCAGAGTTCTGGGGGTATTTATACATGTAATGGCCACCGTACCATCTTACTGTAAATTCTGGGGGTGTTTATACATGTAATTGCCAACGTACCATCTTGCTCAGAGTTCTGGGGGTATTTATACATGTAATTGCCACCGTACCATCTTTCTCTAAATTCTGGGGGTATTTATACATGTAATTGCTACTGTACCATCTTGCTCGGAGTTCTGGGGTATTTATACATGTAATTGCCACCGTACCATCTTTCTCTTAGTTCTGGGGGTATTTATACATGTAGTTGCCGACGTACCATCTTGCTCTGCGTTCTGGGGTATTTATACACGTAATTGCCACCCTACCATCTTTCTCTTAGTTCTGTGAGTATTTATACATGTAATTGCCACTGTACCATCTTTCTCTGAGTTCTGGGGGTATTTATACACGTAATTGCCACCGTCCCATCTTTGTCTGAGTTCTGGGGGTATTTGTACATGTAGTTGCCACCGTACCATCTTGCTCAGAGTTCTTGGGTATTGATACATGCAATTGCCACCCTACCATCTTTCTCTGAGTTCTGGGGGTATTTATACACGTAGTTGCCACCGTACCATCTTGCTCAGAGTTCTGGGGTATTTATACATGCAATTGCCACCCTAACATCTTTCTCTTAGTTCTGGGGGTATTTATACGTGTAGTTGCCACCGTACCATCTTGCTCAGAGTTCTGGGGTATTGATACATGTAATTGCCACCCTACCATCTTTCTCTGAGTTCTGGGGGTATTTATAGATGTAGTTGCCACCGTACCATCTCGCTCAAAGTTCTGGGTTATTTATATATGTAATTGCCACCCTACCATCTTTATCTTAGTTCTGGGGGTATTTATACATGTCATTGCCACCGTATCATCTTGCTTGGAGTTCTGGGGTATTTATACATGTAATTGCCACGTACCATCTTTCTCTGAGTTCTGGGGGTATTTATACATGTAATTGCCACCGTACTATTCCTCTCTGTCTTCTGAGGGTATTTGTACATGTAATTGCCACCGTATCATCTTTCTTTGAGTTCTGGGGGTAATTATACATGTAATTGCCACCGTAACATCTTGCACAATGCCTTGTAAGGCTGTACGTTTATTGCTACTTTTTTTTTTATTCAGGCTCCCTGCAAATCAATTTATAGTTGCTACGGTAATGTGGACACTAGCAAACAGACTGCTCAATCTGCAAAATGCAATGTTTTTTATTATTTAGCTTTTTATTAAGCAGCTCTCCAAAGTTTCTCAAAATATCCCTCTCTGCACCATATTAAAGTTAATGTAAAGGTGAATGACCCCTTTAATGCTGCACTGATTAACCCTTGCCATTAGCACAGTTAAAATTTATTTCAGACTCTCATGCTTAGATCGTTTGAGAACAGGTATGGGACCTGTTATCCAGAATGCTCAGGACCTTGGGGTTGTCGGATAACAGATCTTTCAGTAATTTGGCTCTTCATACCTTAAGTCTTTTAGAAAATCATGTAAACATTAAATAAACCCAATGATCTGGTTTTGCTTCCAATAAGTATTATTTTCATCTTAGTTGGAATCAAGTACAAGGTACTGTTTTATTATTGCAGAGACAAAGGAAAATAATTTTTAAAAAGTTGGATTATTTGATTATAATGGATCCTATAGGAGACAACCTTTCTATAATTCAGAGCTTTTAAAGGGAAGTGCCTCAGATCCTCACTCAAGGTGATAGTAGTGCCGAAGTGGCAAATAGCTGTACCCCACTGGTCCCACCTCACTGGGTGCAGAAGAGCAGGTGGCTGGGCAGGTAGGCAGTGCTGTCTGTAGGGAGCTCTTATATATCAGGTCCTTTAGTCATATACTAAGAAATTCATTAGGAAGAAGTACTAATCCTGATACATAATACATACATAATGTATTCACTAAAATATTTGTCAATACTACAACTCTGACACCTACTATGGTTTTGATAATATAATCAAAATATTACCAAATGAGAGCCACTATAAAGGCAGTGTGCTGTTGGGCATCACTCTAGTGTTTCTCAGACTGATGCCAACCTCTCGAGTCCCAATGAAACAGCTGATTGAGACTCGACTGGACCCCTCGCTCCCTGTACATGGTATTAGCAAAATACAGCATTGCATTCCCCTTGTTCTGATAATAGGGAAAGATGGTCTCTGGGATTGTTGCTGTAACTATAGGATAGTGTTTAGTAAGACTGGACTGTCTCTGGGATTGTTGCTTTTTCTTCGGGATAGTGTTTAGTAGGGTAAGATGGTCTCCGGGATTGTTGCTGTATCTGTGGGATAGTGTGTTTAGTAAGGGAAGATCGTCTCAGGGATTGATACTGTTACTGTGGGATAGTATTTAGTTACGCAAGATGATCTCCAGGATTATTGCTGTGACTGTAGGGTAGTGTATAATAAGACAAGATGGTCTCCAGGATTGTTACTGTTGGGTAGTGTTTAGTAAAGCAAGATGGTCTTAGGGACGGTTGCTTTAACCGTGGGATAGTGTTTAGTTAGGCAAGATTATCTCCGGGATTGTTGCTGTTACTGTGGGATAGTTTTTAGTAAGGCAAGACGGTGTCTGAGATTGTTGCTGTTTTTGTGGAACAAACTAGCAACCGGTTAGTTTACTTGCCGTCCAAATAATGTCCCAGCGTCTATTCACATGCTCAGCGACGCTGTCTGTAGGGAGACACACGTAGATACACGCACACGTCAAGATACGCACGCAACCACTGATGACCAAGACCCGACTGTTCCCCTGCAGGAATGCGTTGAAATATACCCCAAATCACCAGGACGGTAAGTAGACTTACAGGTTGCTCGTATGGGATGTCTACATTTTGAGGCCCCTATATGCAGTATACTTACATAAACCCATACACATTGCACATAAAACTGTTCAGTGGAATCCTGGCATTCATAGAGTGTTTTACCTTGGTAACCAATGATATGTGGCATACAGTATATGATGCTGTAGACTAGAATCTTTGAGGTCATTTTTCAAAAAATTCACTAGTTTCTTTAAAAAACTATAATTTTAGAAAAGAATTGCAACTTGGTAGTTTGCAGTACATAGTAGACACCTGCCGTCCTTTAGCCCGTGCCCGCCGCATCCGACTTCCGGGTTGCTTTTATAGACCCGCGCCGAGCATGTGCAGCGTCTATAAAAGACGAAGTCGGAAACCGGCATTTGACAGTGGCGGGTGGGGAGATCAGAGGGTAAACCCGTGGGCATCGGGCCGGCCCACACATCACTAGTACATAGAAATATGTTGTTATTATTTGCCAGAATCTGCTCTTTCTAATAATGTGTAGTTTTCTAGGGTAAACCTACTGTTAGTTGAATGTTTGGCCTTGAAATCAAACTTATGGAGATATGTGTGATTGTATTATGTGAAACATGATGTTTTTTTATTTCAAATCGGCCATATCGGCCTGCAGTGAAAGGGTTTAAGGTTTAAGCTGTAATTGCAGCTTTAATTAATATTTTCTTCCCCTAGGTGGCAGTGTAGAGATGAGTTAGATTAGACATTAGCTGTATATATATAGTGTTTGGCCACTAGAGGGAGTAGTAAAACACATAGAACAGGGGTCGGCAACCTGCGGCTCTGGAGCCTCATGCGGCTCTTTCTCCTGTTTGCTGCGGCTCTGCCTGTGCCCAGTAAGTTAAATCAAATATAAAGTGCTCAGGCATGATTAAAGGCGCATTCACTGTGCAAAAGCCCCCCTATCCCCCAGCCTCCCATTTTGCACCACTACTGTGCCATGATCACTAACGCTGCCATGATGAAGGCCCTGCCCCATAGTGAGCTGATCCTAACAAGAGCGTACGCTGGCTATTGCCGACTACTGGATGTCGGGTCCCATGTAATTTCCCGCAGCAATCGCTTGCCTCCCTCAAGATCCGTTACCTGGGTGCCGGGTCCTAAGTGATGTCCCTAGAGATGCCGGGTCCCACCTGATGTCCCTGGATGTCGGGCCCCAAGTGATGTCCCTAGAGATGCCGGGTCCCACGTGATGTCCCTGAATGCCGGGTCCGAAGTGATGTCCCGCAGAAGGTTCGGCTGAAGTTATGCATGAAATCCCCTGCACGTCGTTGTCTATAGAGCCGTCCTGTCACTCCTGGGACGCAAGAGTCAGAGAACACGCTGCAGCAAGATTATCCTGCTCTCTCTACACAGCCCTAACCGCTTACTGCGGTTGCAAGCAAGTGCGATCGATTGATGATGTGCAGGGGATGCCGGGTCCCACCTGATGTCCCTGGATGTCGGGCCCCAAGTGGCCTAGAGATGCCGGGTCCCACGTGATGTCCCTGAATGCCAGGTCCAAAGTGATATCCCGCAGAAGGTTCGGCTAAAGTTCTGCATGAAATCCCCTGCACGTCGTTGTCTATAGAGCCGTCCTGTCACTCCTGGGACGCAAGAGTCAGAGAACACGCTGCAGCAAGATTATCCTGCTCTCTCTACACAGCCCTAACCGCTTATTGCGCTTGCAAGCAAGTGCGATCGCTCGATGATGTGATTTTTTTCTTCCGTACCTTTAGTCTCGCTCAGTCACACGCTGCAGGGAACATTCTGCGGGACATCACTTCGGACCGGACCCGGCATTCAGGGACATCACGTGGGACCCGGCATCTCTATCCCCTGCACATCAGAGCGATCGCACTTGCTTGCTGTGTAGAGAGAGCAGGATAATCTTGCTGCAGCGTGTTCTCTGACTCTTGCGTCCCAGGAGTGACAGGACGGCTCTATAGACAGCGTGCAGGGGATTTCATGCAGAACTTCAGCCGAACCTTCTGTGGGACATCACTTCAGACCCGACATTCAGGGACATCACGTGGGACCCGGCATCTCTAGGCCACTTGGAGCCCGACATCCAGGGACATCAGGTGGGACCCGGCATCCCCTGCACATCATCAATCGATCGCACTTGCTTGCAACCGCAGTAAGCGGTTAGGGCTGTGTAGAGAGAGCAGGATAATCTTGCTGCAGCGTGTTCTCTGACTCTTGCGTCCCAGGAGTGACAGGACGGCTCTATAGACAACGACGTGCAGGGGATTTCATGCATTGCAGAACTTCAGCCGAACCTTCTGCGGGACATCACTTCGGACCCGGCATTCAGGGACATCATGTGGGACCCGGCATCTCTAGGGACATCACTTGGGGCCCGACATCCAGGGACATCAGGTGGGACACGGCATCTCTAGGGACATCACTTAGGACCCGGCACCCAGGTAATGGATCTTGAGGGAGGCAAGCGATTGCTGTGGGAAATTACATGGGACCCGACATCCAGTAGTCGGCAATAGCCAGCGTACGCTCTTGTTAGGATCAGCTCACTATGGGGCAGGGCCTTCATCATGGCAGCGTTAGTGATCATGGCACAGTAGTGGTGCACAATCGGTGGCTGGAGGGATAGGGGGGTTTTACACTTTAATCATGCCTGGGCACTTTATATTTGATTTTGAGCTGGGACCTGGCACCACAAGGTTAACGGAAGCCAGAGTCCAGCAGCACTGCAGCAGGTGTGAGGGCTATAGACGTGACGCATATTTTAATGACGTCTATATCCCTCGCCTTTAACTGCTGGTACTGGCGGCTTCTTCAGTGTGCAAACCCAGCTCGAGCCATCTACATCTACATTTGCCACCTATACCTGCAGCTCCTGTTATGGACAAAGCTCTATAAGGGAACAAGCATAGTATTAGACTCCTATAGAGTATATTACAGAAAAAAGGGAAAATCCTACTCACCTGCAAATACAGCCCTTGTGCCCCAAGCCCACTCTTACACAGAGGTAGTAAAAGGGTGACTAGAGCTGCCATAGGCCAGGGCGATTTGTTGCAAAGGGGCCCTTGACCAGACACACGTGTGTCCACAGCTCCCAATTGCCACAGGCTTATAATAAACCTCTGTGGGACAGCCATACTGAGTCTCTAAAGTGGGTATGAAGATCAAAGTCACATCTTACAGCCCCGACATAGGGAAGATCAGCATGGAGCTTCAGAAACAGAAGTCACATTAATGAGAACACTAGCATTTGACTATTATTGAATTCAGTGTTTATTTCAAAGTAGGCCTACACGTGCTTACTGCACTTCTGTTGGTTGTATTCTGTTGCTGTAACAGTTAAAATAAAAAAAAGTAACTTTTAAAAGTTTATAAGCTGTGTTAAGTTTTGTGGCTCCAGACTATTTTTCTTTATTGGAAGAGGGGACAAAATGGCTCTTTTGATAGTAAAGGTTGCTGACCCCTGACATAGAAGGTTCTAAGAGGGTGGAGTTTAGAAGAATATGAAAGGAGACAAGTCACAGGGGCAGATGTGCATCAGAGGAGGAACATCTATTGAAGAAGCCACTTTGCAGGAGAACCACAGCCAGGACCCAAGTAAGTAGGAAGTGTGAGGGCTGGTTAGCATAGGATTAGTTTTCTTATAGTCGCTGCTCAGCCCTTTAGAGGGGAATGTGGTGACAGGTCCCCTTAGCATTAGGGCTGCGTAAGCATGGTGGTTTTATTCAATGTTATTTATTTAGTGTGTTGCACATTAATTATGGTAGATCTGGAAACCTTAAGTAGCCCCAAAAAAACCCTGGGTTTTTTATTAACAATTTTCATTCATTTGTCTTTATCAGGATTATGCCAGTAAGAAGCAGAAGAAAAGAGATAAAGCAGAAGGGATGGAATTAAGATCATAATACAGTAAGTATTATGGCTTTTGTTGGTACAGGTTCTGTGTGTAGATGAACCACACCTCTCACCCTTTCCACAATGCTTCCTGCCCTGGTGGTGCAGATCTCTGTAGACAGTCAGCACTTGTCAGCACAATGTAAAAGATTTAAGAGAATAGCACAACACCATGTATGTTGCAGGTGGGGAACTTACCCCTTTTATTTAAAGTGACCACATTGACGCACAGGTGGTCACTTTAAATAAAAGGGGTAAGCTCCCCACCTGCAACATACATGGTGTTGTGCTGTTCTCTTAAATCTTCTATTTTGTTGGTACAGAACATGCTCAGGCTTTGCCCAATAAGACAATTTCTGGTAGTGGGCTATAGAAGTAATTCATAGATAAGGGGTTGAGAATGTTTTTTTATTATACTATACAGCAGATAGACAGCAGCCAGATATGCATTTATTTGACAGGCAGTGTCAGAACTGGGGGAACTGGGACCCACTGGCATGTCCTCGTTATTAGTTTCATTATATTTCCAACTGTTGGCTCTACTTTCAGACCCAACTTATTTCTCTCCGCTGCCTGAGGAAGCTTGCTGACCACCCCCCCTCGTGTGCTCGTCTTTTTGCAACAGAGGGAGTCAAGGAGGAGGTCCACAATGTCGACGACGGGTCCAGGGCCAATGTGGTCTCTGCGCTTGTATTTAGATTTTTTTTTATCTTGGTAACTAATAGTATTTGAGAGATAAGATACTTCAAGGTGAAAACTTTGAGGGGATTTTTGGAAATGTAACCAAATATAAAAACTTAGGAAAGGTTTGTGGCTTGATGCTTTGGAGTAGAAAGACAAGCATATCTACAGTTATTGGGATTCAGTGGAATGTGTACTTTCCAAAAATATGTTTTTTGGTGTTAATGTAGTCTTTTCTACCTTTGTCCCTCAAAAGAAATCTGTAAATGTGTTGATTTTGCAGTATCTGGAATGACAGGACTGATGGCTCAAATGGGGTGTCTTCATTTTGGGGCCCCCATATGCCACATACTTAGATAAACCTATACGTATAGATGTCTGACCACAGAATCAGCCTATATCAGTGGTACAAGGATATCTAATAGGAATAATGTTATAACAATGTTATCTGTAGGTGTATAGAACTGACTCTTTGCTGTGACAGCGGTGCCACCAACCAGTGTGTCAATCAATAGGAGCTGCAGCCACAGAGTGCTGTCCATGGTACTGAATGGAAAAGGCAGTTTAAGCTTCCCTCAATGGCTGCATTAGTTATTACAGTATATGTACCATATGTTAGATATGTACTTACTATAGCAAATGTGTTTTATCCACACAGGGAACCCGCCCACCCACCCCTTTACCCACATAGAAGTTGCATTCTGATTGGCCGACAGGGTTGTTCTCTCTCCTTTATAATAAACACAAGGCAGCAGTTGTTAAGCAGCACATGATGCCCATTGTGTGTGTTTTCTGCCCAACTCCCCGCACCTCTGGCACACAGAACTTGAGAAGATTCCGGTTTGACTAATTGTATTTGTGCATTGAATAGAAACACACGTGGGCACCCACTGTCCAATAACTGGTGCTTTTTTTCTTGACCCTGGGCAACCTGAGCAATAGAATGTAATGGGCATGGTGGGCAGAGTGGGGGCAGGAATGAGATGCCACCAGGTACAGGAGAAGAGGAAAGCGCCAACAGTTCTGGTAT
Source organism: Xenopus petersii (assembly GCA_038501925.1). Taxonomy (NCBI): domain Eukaryota; kingdom Metazoa; phylum Chordata; class Amphibia; order Anura; family Pipidae; genus Xenopus; species Xenopus petersii. The sequence goes on from CM076686.1 coordinate 108,464,486, forward strand.
TAGAGGTGCTGGGCATGTGGCCTTTCAGTGTTGGGAGTATAAGGGAGCTGTAGTTTAACAACTTGAGGATATGGGAGTTGTAGCAAGAGGGCCACACACCTGGCAGTCAGGATGTAGAAACATCTATTTAAATTATCTACACACCCTGAAGAGTCACTATGGGGGGTTATATTAGGCCAACAGCTTGAAGGTTCTGTCGAAGGAACAGGTGGTGATTAGTTCTCCGTGCCATGAAATGTTCAATCCTGTGACTTTCCCTTTGTGGCCAGTGAGAGTCGTTATTGGCCCCCACAGAGGGTGTGTCCACACTTTGGCTGTGTTGTCATAGGCGCCAGTCAGCAGATAATTCCCACTGGCGGCTGTTATGCAATGTGAGAGGGTATAACGGATTTTTTACCTGCTTGTGGGCTGCACCCCACCCTGCATCTGCCCTCCCTCCTTGATGCCTGCTTGTAAGCTGTGCTCCTTCCCACCAGGGAAATCTCCCCAACATAAGGGCAGGTAACATCAGGCATCTTTTTTCCCATAATTATATTAATAATGATTATGAAGATATAATTATAATGACCCAGAACACCGGGTGCCAATAATACACAGCAGCACCCGTGTGACACTTGTAGTAAACATCTTGCCCCTCAGGGGAGACAATCCCAGAGGAGTAAAACACAGTGAGCACCTATTCTCTCTCTAATAAAGAGGCTGTTCTGCCCCTTTACCCACGCAGGGAACCCGTTCGCCCCTTTACCCACGCAGGGAGCCCATCCGCCTTTTTACTCAAAAAGGCAACCCACTTGCCTGCCCCATTACCTACACAGGGAACCTGCCCCTTTACCTATGCAGGGAATCCACAAGCCCCTTTGCCCACGCAGGCGACCTGCCCCTTTACCATGCACGCAACCCGCCCACGCAGGCAACGCGTGCACCCCTTTACCCACGCTGGTAACCAGTGCACCCCTTTACCCAAGCATGGAGCCCGCCCTTTTACCCATGCAGGCAGTCCACCCACCCCTTTACCCATGCAGTGAACCTGCCCACCCCTTTACCCATGCAGGCAACCCACCCGCCCCTTTACCCACATGGAACCCGCCCCTTTACCCACGCAGGGATCTTGCCCGCTCCTTTACTCATGTGTGGAACTTGCCTCTTTACCCACGGAGGGAACCCGCCTCTTTACATACGCTGGCAACATGCACGTCCCTTTACCCATGCATGGAACCTGCCCACCCCTTTACTCACATAGGAAACCCACCTGCCCCTTTACCCACACAGGGAACCCGTCCCTTTACCCATGCATGGAACCCGCCTACCCCTTTACATAGGAAACCCACCTCCCCCTTTACCGACACAGGGATCCCGCCCCAACCCTTTACCCACACAGGGAACCTGCCTCTTTACCCATGCTGGTAACATGCGCGTCCCTTTACCCAAGCATGGAACCCTTTTACTCATGTAGGAAACTCACTCGCCCCTTTACCCACACAGGGAACCCACCCACCACTTTACCCACGCATGGAACCTGCCTCTTTACCCACGCTGGCAACATGCCTGTCCCTTTACCCATGCATGGAACCCGCCCACCCCTTTACCCACGCAGGGAACCCACCTGCCTCTTTACCCATGCAGGCAACCTGCTCCTTTACCCACACAGGGAACCCGCCAACCCCTTTACGCAAGGGCCCGTCTGCCCTTTTACCCATGTAGGGAACCCGTCTACTTTCCTACCTCTTTACCCACGCAGGGAACCCGCCCACACCTTTACCCATGCACAAAATCCACCTGCCCCTTTACCAACGTAGGGAACCTGCCAGCCTCTTTACCCACACAAGGAACCCACCTGCCCCTTTACCCATGCGGCGAACCCACCAAGCCCTTTACCCACGCAGGGAACCCGTAAACCCGCCCACCCCTTTACCCACGCAGAGTACCCACAAGCCCCTTTACCCACGCAGGGAACCCGGCCACCCCTTTACCCACGCAGGGAACCCGGCCACCCCTTTACCCACGCAGGTTACCCGCCCAACCTTTTACCCATGCATGGAACCCGCCCACCCCTTTACCTATGCATGGAACCCGCCCACCCCTTTAACAATGCAGGATACATGCCCTTTTACCCACGCAGGGAACCCACCTGCCCCTTTACCCATGCAGAAAACCCACCCGCCCCATTACCCACAAAGGGAACCCGCCTGCCTGCGCCTTTATCCACTCAGGGATCCTTTCTGCCCCTTTACCCACGCAGGGAACCCGCCTGCCCCTTTACCCATGCAGGCAACCTGCTCCTTTACCCACACAGGGAACCCGCCCACCCCTTTACCCACGCAGGGAACCCGCCCACCCCATTACCTATGCATGGAACCCGCCCACCCATTTAACAATGCAGGATACCTGCCCCTTTACCCACGCAGGGAACCCGCCTGCCCCTTTACCCATGCAGAAAACCCACCCGCCCCATTACCCACAAAGGGAACCCGTCTGCCCCTTTTCCCATGCAGCCAACCTGCTCCTTTACCCACACAGGGAACCCGCCCACCCCTTTACGCAAGGACCCTGTCTGCCCCTTTACCCATGTAGGGAACCCGCCTACTAGCCTACCCCGTTACCCACGCAGGGAACCCGACCACACCTTTACCCATGCACGAAATCCACCTGCCCCTCTACCAATGTAGGGAACCTGCCAGCCTCTTTACCCACGCAAGGAACCTGCCTGCCCCTTTACCCATGCAGGGAACCCGCCCACCCCTTTACCTATGCATGGCGCCCGCCCACCCCCTTACCCATGCAGGATACCTGCCCCTTTAACCACGCAGGGAACCCGCCCCTTTACCCACACGTGGAACCCGTCTGCCCCTTTACCCACGCATGGAACCCGCCTCTTTACCCACACAGGGAACCCGGCTCTTTATCCACGCTGGCAACATGCCCGTCCCTTTACCCATGCAGGGAACCCGCCCACCCCTTTACACATGTAGGGAACGGGCCTGCCCCTTTATCCATGCAGAAAACCCACTCACCCCAATACCCACGCAGGGAACCCGCCTACACGCCCCTTTATCCACTCAGTGATCCTGCCTGCCGCTTCGCCAGCTATCTTGAAAAGAGACAGACCTTTCAGTTTGTGCTGATTTCTGAAGAAAGGGCGACATGGTGCAGGTCTGGTCCTTCGGTTTTCTTTTCCCCATCTTGTCTCCAATTAGTCTAGCCTGATCTGGGTTCTGAATGCTCCTTATGGCTATTTTTTTCGGGACTTGAAAGGTCTGTTAAAACAGAGGAAACATGTCTTTTCTAGACCATGGCTAGCCACGCCCCCTACATTTAGGGCATTTTGTCTTGGTACCTAATGATATGTAGGAGCTAAGATGTTGCAAATGTGAAGCTTTAAAGGGTCTGTGCACCTTTAAATTAACTTTTAGTATGATGTAGAGAGGGATATTCCGAGACAATTTGCAATTGGTTTTCATTTTTTATTATTTAACATTTTTTGTTATTTAGCTTTTTATTCAGCAGCTCTCCAGTTTCAGTAATCTGGTTGCTAAGGTTTAAATTCCCCTAGCAACCATTCACTGATTTAAATAAGAATAGGAGAGGCCTGAATAGAAAGATGAGTAATAAAAAGTAGCAATAACAATACATTTGTAGGCTTATAGAGTATTTGCTTTTAAGATGGGGTCAGCAACGCCCATTTAAAAGTTGAAAATATTCAGAAGAAAAAGGCAAATATCTATAAAAAATAAACATTGAAGACCAATTGAAAAGTTGCTTACAATTGGCCATTCTATACAGGCCCGGATTTGTGGAAAGGCCAGTAAGGCCCGGGCCTAGGGTGGCAATATTTTAGGGGGCGGCATGCTGCCCAACCACACCCACATTAGTTCAAAAAACACTGGAAATTCGCACAAGATACATCATTTTTTTTTAATGCCCAATGCACCAATCCCCATTTCTCCAGTCCATGATGAAAATTTGCACGAATAAAGGGGAGGGGACCTAGGGGCGCGCACTATTTAAATCCGGCCCTGATTCTATATCCTACTAAAAGTTACCATTGCTCATGGAAGAGCAATTCCGTGTGCCGGTTCTGTGTTCTTCATGTTTGTTTTGTGCTGATATTGCTTCCAGAGACAGTTTAGAACTCCCGGTGGGCCCTCATGCTGCTACACGTTTGGCCTATGTCATGGCCATTCCCTATTTCTGAACAAAGAGGCTAAATAGACAAAATAGACTAGGAGACTAGAGGTTGAGTGAGGAGAGGAAGAAAATAGTACTGAGAGTGGGCCCCTGGTCTAAGGTCTTTTGGTGGGCCCCTGGTTTAAGGTATTTGGGTGGACCCCTGGAGTTCCAGTCTGACACTTATCCTATTCCCTCATCATCCTTTCTGCACATGAGCACATTTTTAGCATTGGGTTCCAGAGTTCTGGGAATTGGTGGACAGGGAATTTTAAAAACTGGGGATTGGGGCACAGGAAATTTTAAAAACTGTTGTATCTGCTGCGAATCCTCAGTGCTTAGGGACCAATGTGGGTGCGGTTGGGCAGCATGCCACCCCCCTAAAATTCTGCCACCCTAGGTCTTTGTGGCCTTTCCACAAACAGTGAGATAGTGTGTAAAGTGAGGCAAGATCGGGTCAGTGGAATGATTAATTGTGGGATAATGAGTATAGTAAGGCAAGATGGTCTCAGGAATAAGGACTGTAACCATAAGATGGTCTCAGAGGTAGTGGCTGTAATTGTGGCATAATGTGCATCATACAGCAAGATGGTCTTATGAACAGAGACTGTAACTGTGGGATAGGGTGTATAGTAAGTCAAGATGTCCTTATTGGTAGTGAGTATAACAATGGGATTGTGTGTGTAGTAAGGTAAGATGTTCTCAGGAATAGGGGCATGTTCTTCTCCATATCCACTTTTTTACTGTACTTTTCTGTCCCTTTCTCTGGGATTTTGCTAAAGTTCCACATACCTCCCAAAATTTTGGAAATAAAAAGAGGGACAAAAAATGTGGCGCGCCAAGTGCGGCGAATTTTTTTGACCAAAGCCATTTTTTGGCCACCCCCTAATTACCATGTTCAATTTATCAAAATTTGGCAAGTTCCGAAAAATATTTCTGTGTTTTTTTTTGCTAATGAAGGTGAACTGCCTTTAAGCTGTGAGTGTAACATTTCCTAAGGAACCTCCTTATTTAAATTGTTACAATTACTTAATTGCTTTTCTCAAAATTGTTACAAAGTATCATATCTGCACCTCAAGGCTTTTCTGGGCCCTCTGCCAAAAGCCAATTAAGTTAGAAACTTGCATATTTTTTAGCTGTTCAGTGCAGAGAAAATCGGGACTTTCCAGTACAAATCCGTGCCTGCGGGTTGAGCTTTTAAAAGAGGGACTGTCCTGCTGAAAACGGGACATTTGGGAGGTATGGTTCCACTCTTGCTGCTTCCCTTGTGTTAACAGGGTATTCGAGTTGCAAATTTTTACTAGTGACTTGATATACAGTGTTGTAACTGAAATGGGTCAAGTCGAGAGCAATAATTAAGTGACGTATAGGACGTATTATGGGACAGATCTTGTGTAATGTGCCTCTTCTAAAGTAGTGAGATTATGTAAGGCAGGGGTTTAATGCTGATCACTGGATTTAACTCACCTCCCTTACCCCTAAACTGACACAAGGGGATGGAGTTTACTTTTACTGGGATCCTGTTCACCAGTGTTTTTCTTACTTATATGGGGGACACTGGCTAGCAATGGCTTTTTTTTTCTATTGGAGGAGGGGAGCCCTGACCACCAATGGGTTTTTACCTTGTTTTCATATCAACTGAAGACCTCTTGCGGCTGCAGGTAAAACACACCACATTACTGTTTTAGCACTTATGTCTGTGGCCTTTTTAATGTGGTGTGGGGGTAGGTGGGCCCAGTCAATTTTGTATAGGGCCCTGTGATTTCTGATGGTGGCCCTGACCATTACATTTATCTCCCTCTGTCTGAGGATGAATATAACAGAATTTATTTTTCTTTACATTTTAAATAGTTCCTGAATCAGCCACGCAAATTGTCTATATGATTGGTTGGACATTTAATAGGAAAGCAGGTTGTGCCCATTGTTCCATTCATACTGGTTTTTTTACCAGTGTATAGATTTCCTCCAACTTTATTGATTTACTATGTATGTTTCATACATGATCATCAAGGCTTGAAAAACACATTGGTCCATGAAATTAAAATTTAATAAGCTCCTAAATGAGAGTACAGCTAGGGCTCCATACTACTAAGTTAGCAGGTCCCTCTTCCCCTAAGGGGCCCAATTATAAGCTCACTGGTCATTGTGGCTTCCTGGTCAAGTAAAATGAAGCCCCGGTGAATAAAAGCCATACTTACAAATAGTTATGCCCCATAATGTCAAAACTAGGGATGGGTGAATTTGACTTGTTTTGTTTCGCCAGAAATTCGCCGTTGGCGAATTGTCGCAGATGGCCATTAAAGTCACGCGGCAAAATTTTTTTGACGCACGCCACCATACAAGTCTATGGGTGTTATTTTTTCGGCGAAACAAGGCGAAAAAATTCGCCCATCCCTAGTCAAAACCCTTTCCATGTTCAACCTGACCCTCCCCCAACTATTAAAAAGTAATAGTATAGGTAAAGGAGCCATATATTTTCTTTATATTTCAAAGATGTTCCAGTTAAATAAAATATGATCATTGCCATTTCCAGACATGCTTCATTCTGAAAGTATTTAGACATCAGTGGATTTGTCTGCAAAACATGAGATGTGGCGCAGTACAGTCACAGCCTATGGAATGGATTTGCCTCCTTTAAAAAATGGAAGGATACTAGACTACAAGAAATAACCGCTCTGTAATGATGGTGATATATGGATAATAATAATAGCAAATGACAAAACTTCAATTAACGCACTCCACCTTTATCCGCCCTCCGCTGATTGGGAGGAGCGCGCTAGTCAATTTAAAGGGGTTGTTCACTTTTAGTATGATGTAAAGAGTGATAGTATGAGACAATTTGCAATTGGTTTTCATTTTTTATTATGAATAATATGTATGGGAGAGGCCTGAATAGAAAGATGAGTAATAAAAAGTAGCAATAACAATACATTTGGAGCCTTCTAGAGCATTTGTTTTTAAGATGGGGGTCAGTGACCCACCATTTGAAAGCTGTAAAGAGCCAGAAGAAGAAGAAGGCAAATAATTCAAAAACTATAAAAAATAAATATTGAAGGACAATTGAATAGTTGTTAAAAGCTGGCCATTCTATAACATGCTAAAAGTTAACTTAAAGGTGAACAACCCCTTAAAGAAAATAAAAGCAGCAGGATGTGGATTTCAACGTTATAGAGGAAACAGATCTGCTTCCTCTTGAGTTACTTTAGTGTTCCCATGTTTTCCAATAGGCCTTCCTTTTAATGTGTATGTAATATTTTTTTGTATTTGCTCTCCCAGGGCAATCTATTGGGAGTGTGTCGGGGGCTGAGACAACGTCTAGGGATCAATGTTTTCACTGCATGTAGGAGGTGCAAGGTAAGTAAATCACAAAATGTGCTTTTTTTTCTCGCAGACTCTTTTAATCTCACCCTTCTACCCCTCATGTACCTACCCTCTCACTGACACAACCACACACACTCCTGCCCACCATTGTGTATATGGCACAATGTTCTACAGGGTAGAGGCTGTATATAGGGGGATGTGTGTATAGAGAGGCAAGATGTTTTTCAGGGTAGTGACTGTAACTGTGGGATAGTGTGTATACAAGTGACAATGAGCAGGACACAGGACTGGAATATAGTCACTAACATACTTTTTTTTCTTACAGGTATATGCACTGATGATTACTACCCACATACACAGAATGATAGAGAATAATACAATAGAAATGAGGCTGCAGAGATGCCCTTCCCCACACATACCTATTGGGGGTGTAGATTTGCTTCAAGAATTTGGCTAATCATCCATATAATAAGCATCACCAAGAATTAGGAAATGTGTCCACCAAAGAACCCTACAAAAAGAAGGAGGAATAGAGTCTGGTGTGCTCACGTTGGTAAAGTATGATGTTCTTCAGGCTGCAGCTCATTTCTAAACACTGGGAAAAACAGGATCTGGGCAGTTTAACACAAGTTACTGTGAAACTGCTATTTAAAGGCATCTTTCAAGCAGGAGGTGGATAAAGGAACCACTGTTGTTTGTAAACTGCTTGTGACCACTTTACAAAGTGCTATTTACCATAAGGCTGGCCTTGGGCAGGTAGGAGAAGAGGGAATGAGTGGGGAGAAGGGGAGGGTGTGGAAATAATAAAGGAGCAGGAGCCAGAGGGAAGATGATGCTCTCCATATCCCGGTGCTTTGTCATGATAGCTGTATTGAGCTGGCAGTTGAAGGGTACATTTTGTGAAGTCTTCTGGTTGGCAGGACCAAGTCCAGAGTGAGATTTGCAATAGGCCAGAGGCCCAAACAGTCCCCCACCAGCCCAATAAATAGAGAATGACTAATGCATCTTACAGTAGCCCCACATGTGTTTACAAATTACCAGGGAAGGAGCTTAAATAACAAAGGTCACTCTTTTACCTGTGTGAAGGCCTCCTCTAACTGTCCTACCCTCTTTCACACCTGTCATGTCAAGATGGTCACCTGCAGAGATGTCAACCTGGACCCATTCATGTCCGACCCCTGGATCTGTCTCCTGCCATGATCCCTGATCCACTGATTCGGTTGATAGGATGGAGTTAGGAATTTTGTTTTGGGGGGTCAATTACTGAGAGCCAGAGATGGTAATCAAATTAAATGTTGTTTGTGTATTTATATGGTACAACTTGTGTACGCAGCATGTTTCTTATAATACTTGTAGCTGAAAATGCAGGTTATGGATACAGCAGAAAGAATAAATGCTCTTGCTCTCTCATTAACTCCCACACCTTCCTTCCTTTCTTTCTACTTCCTTTACTCTCTGTGTCACTGCTGCTGGCGCTACTGCAATATTTGGATCAAGAACAACTCTATTTAATGACCCTACAATACATTTAATGCTCTCATTTTGCTAGCACTTCTGATGAATAATGATTAGTGAACCTATTGCATCAGAGGAATCCGCAGCAGCATACTTCCCCCAGAAATAACAACATCCCAACATTTCAGAATATTGGCATCCAATTCGTGTGAAAAAATGCGTTTTAGAGCAGTGTTGTCCAACTGCTGTGTTACCAATGGCCGGAATTTTTCTGACCTTCATGGTGGAAGGCCGATAGAATAGAAACCAGTGTTGACCACTCCCTGTTTTTAAACCACACCCACTTTAAACCAAAACCACGTTACCACTAGACCATGTCCACATTAATGATGGCAGCACATCAAAAAGAGTTTATAGGCAATTAGTCATGCAGCTCTCTGTCTCACGCCTCAACCTTTAATCTCACTCGGCCAAATTTTATTTGAGCCAAACCTCTAATTTCACTCATCACTTCTGTTTTTGTTGTTGGTTCTTCAGGGACTTCCCCTGTTAGACTTTGATTGTGAAGTTCCAAGGAGAAGATTTCAATGAGCCCCTGCACAGAACACTCTAAAGGGAGAATGACAAAAGGGGTGACATCTTCGTACTTCACGTGTTCGTACTTCATGTGATTAGAAAGATGGTGACAAGGTAAGTGTTTCTTTTGGGGGTTGTAGTTCAGAGTCGCTGTGGGGACAGTGTGGGTTGTGTTGTTTGTGTCTCCCCAAAATGATCTTAAAAGAGTTCACTCTGCTTTGCTTGCAGACTTTGCCTGCTGGTAGCTGCTGCCTGCTTTGCTGCAGAACTGGTACAAGGGGTGAGTTTGTTATCGCTTTTTAATTTTTATTTCTCCATCCAACTGAATGGGAACATTCTTCCTTGGTAGCTGCACATTCAGGTTGCATTTCTGTAGACAGAGGAACCAAAGTATGCCCTTGGCAGAAAAGTGGGTAATAGCCTTGATAAGCCTATGTACATTCTACATAAAACAGAAACTTTATATTATTTACAAAGTCTCAGTTGGGTCCCAAGAGAACTACAACTCCCAATATGCCATAGCAGATGAAGGTTTTAGGATTTTCTGGAAGGTGTAGTCCAACAGCGGCTGTAGGGACTGCAGGTTGGATATTGTTTCTATGCTACAGCGATGCGTGACAGTACTCAGTCTTACAGTTGGACTTCAGACATGGCATTGTGTATTATTGTATACCTTTGTCTTCAAATGAACACAGCAGTGAGCACTATTAAACTGTTAACCTTAAGTACTCACCCCGCTTTCTGCCTCTAGTTTTTAATATTGGGATTTGCAAACTTTATCTTCAGGCTTTGTCCAAATGCCATGCTGAGAGTTGTAGTTCAGGAACAGCAGGAGATACAGAGTCCAGATCTCTGCTTTAGATTCAATTAGGAAAGCTAATGGTGCACCCGTTCATTTAATTGCATGGCGGTGTTAAATAAAATAGCCTAACATTCTTATATGCTGATGATTATTAATCTATGTATATGTATATATAATACATTTATATATTCTTTTTATAATAAAATATTCACAGACAGACTTGTGTAGAATAATTGCCATCCTACCCACAAAGAAGGGTCTGTTCCGGTCATTCTTTATATTCTTTTATTATGTAGTGGGGGTGGTATTTTGGGAGGGATTTGGGACAATATTAACTTTAGCACACTTTGCTTATTATCTAATTTCTAGAATTACTTAATACATCCTAACTAAATTATGGTTACTGTTAAAGGGTTTGTTCACTTTCCAACACTTTATTCATTTCAGTTGGTTTCACCAGAAATAAAGACTTTTCCTAATTACTTTCTATTTTCTCTGGGAGGGGAAGGCGCAGACCCTGTAACTGTTCTAAATTGATACATTTGTTATCGTTGTCCCTGCTGAGCAGAACCCCTGAGTTTCATTAATGGCAGCTGTTAGAATTGATACAATAGTTGCTAATGTTCCACAGATGCTGCTGAGAAATGGATCAACTACTGTAGCAAATTGTAACAGTTCAGAATCTGCACCTGAATTACTGAGCTACCAGTAATAAGCTTCAATTTTGGAGAAAAAAAATATATAAATGTGACTTTATTTGTGGTGGACAATATGGAAACAAGTGAACTGAAAAAGTGTTTGGAAGCTGAACAACCCATTTAATGAGTGCAGTATTAAAATTTGCACAGAGAAAGTTGCAATTTCTAATGTATTCTGTATCACAAAGATAAAAAGTCAGAAAAATCAGTTTAGTGGTTGAGGTGCTGGTTAAATTCCTCCAAGAATCATAATTTTGGACAAAACTATGATGTTTTTTTGGTCAAAGTGTGTCCCCTAATCATTTAAGGCCAACCAAACGGTTTCTATTGTTCCTGTACTGATTGGTCAAAAAGGCGAAACGAATGCAAGCGATAACCACTTTATTGTAAAGTAGGGGGCTAATATTTGGATCCACACAGTTTGGCTAAAAAATGGTGCGTTTTTGAATTATCCGACTCCAGGCCATTTGGCTGAATATACAGAATATTGGGAGGAGTGTGACTTTAAATACAGACAGATCTCCCCCCCCCCCCCCTGGGCAATTTTTTTTAGTTGACCACAGATGAATTTACAGATCAGCCTTCTGGTTTAAAAGAAAGCCTTAATTAGGAAAATTTACTGGGGAGGTGTCAGGCTCAAATTAGCAGCAATCAGGGGGCAGAATTTAAAAAGGTGTTAAACACCTCGCTCATTCCCATGCACTATGCAGTAGAGTACTTGTGGCCTTTTGCCAATTAGGCGATGCCACAGGTTTAATTTTGTGCAATAGTGCTTGAGTATAGTAGACCCCATGTAGCAAATATATTGTATGTCTGCAATTGACAGAGACCTGGGTAGGAGTACAGTATGTAAGAGTTCCTTCAATTGTGTATTGAATAAGGGATCCCATTTGTCCTCCCAAGGTGCCCTGCATTTTATAGGGGATCTATTGCAAATATACCCCCGAAAACATTTACACCATTGTGATATCTTACAATTCATATGCCCTGTCCTTTCCAGGGTGAGTAAGGCGTCTGATGAGGTGTCCCGAAGAGTGTTTAAGTCCCTAATGGAGATCACCACTATGCAAAGGTTTTGAGTGATACAAAGTATCATCTGAAGACACTTTCCTCATAGTATGGGGGCGATAAATACATATTAGGTAATACTAACTCCAACAATTGCATATAGCCATAAATAAAAATATATCTACCCCCAGTGTTAGATTTGAGTAACCAACCTGAATGGTGTTGATTTGATGATCAGTATGGACACTCCCGATGAGAAAGGAGAACATGTGGTGTTGTAACACAAGCCCACCCAAGGGCACTTGAGCACCAACACCTAACTTCCCTGTAGGTGGGTCTTGTGCAATATATATAATTTTGGTACTGGATTTGTTATCATATCCAGAACTTTTGACATTGTCATTTAATACAGCACGTTCCATGTAACGGTTTTGTACACATCGCTTACCTCGGGTATAATAGTGCATCAGGTTCTCTCTTAAACCTCTTACAAGGAGACAGCTCATACCTAAAAATGTTGCTACTTGGGTATGAAAGCCAAACCACCATTTTTTCCTTAGTACCAAAGCCTTTTTTTACTAGAGTACATGGGTAAAGGTATGAGCTGGGCTAAGAGTGAGTTTTACCTTTTTTTGGGGGGGCTATAGCAATCAAACTGCTTATAGGCATAACCCTAAAAATGTATTGTTTTTTGGGGTTTTTTTTTGCAGGAGGGCATGCCTGAGAACACTTAACTGACTCTTACAAGGAGTATGCTTCTTTTGGCTCTATTTGGGACCCTCTTGGACGCTGAATCACACCTTTTGGATTAGCCATGTATGGTCAGGCCCTGTTTTCTATATAAACACCGGTGGGCTGCAACTCTACTACATGTGCAACACAGTTTCTGTCATCATGTGCCAGTCCAGCAACAAGGAAGATGGGGGTGTCACTTTTTTATGATTAGGGCGCAGCCCTCAAAATGCAGATCTGAGTAACAGATCAATTAAAACATTAGGGACACTTCTAAATATATGTAAGTTTATGGACTGTATTGATTGCAAACATTTTCCATTTAAATATAATCATTGCAGCCTGTATAGCTATACAATTCCCTTATATTTCACATGTTATAAAAACAGAGTTTCAATTCTACAGTAAATTACTCCTTTGGTTTTTCCAGCTCAGCTGATAAAAGTAAATGCTTGTGGTGATGACTGGCCCCAAAGCTGCCCTGAGGTGGCTTTCACTATGCTGCCCCCCTCACCCCTTTGTGTTGCCTTTACAGAACTTATCTGCATATTTTCTGTTTCCCAAAGAGAAACCGCTGCATAGTAACCCTACATGGACAGGTGCAAACTTTGTACACACAGGCATCTTCCAATGAATATTGTGTTGTGCATTTTATTCTTCACTGATTTAGTCTCAGGATTTGAGAGTAAGGGAAGGTAAGAGCCAGTTTGCTCATGTGCATTTTATTTCCTAAGGGCACCTGATAAGCCAGACTATGAAGGGAAAATTAGTTCTGTTCCTCAAATATGGCTACTGGATTTTGGAATATGATTTTTTTTTGTTCCATTTTAATAGGATTTGCTCTTACTTGCGATCATTGATGTCTCAGTATTGTATTAAACTCGGGTTTGGGGATTATATTATTAATGATTTTTTTCTTTCCCTCCAGTTTTGTGATGTATCTTCCAGCGGGTGCACGTAGTATACATGACATGATGGGGAATGGTGCCAAGAATAACCATTATACACAGAGTTTCCAGTTTGTTTCCAGGGTGAGTATGTTTGTTGGAGAAATCATTCCTGCAGAAGGACTCTGTCTCTTAGCCACAGGTACTGAACTTTTCAGTGTTTCTTTATTGCAGATTTTATCCATTCTCTCACTCCCTTTATATGTTACCCTTGCCAAATGAGGCAATTGCCCAGAATAAAAACAGACACAGTGGCTTTGTTGTTAATCTGTGAAGTCACAGTTTTATTAGTAATATTAATTTGGCTTTTTGATCCTGAGGAAGGCGAAAAACCTCTTGAGAATGTAGATGATCTGCTTCACTAGAGGGAAAAATTCCTTCCTGACTCCTTAACGGCAATCGGATTTGCTCCCAGGATGTACCATATTGAATGAAGGGAAGCAGGGTGAGGGAAACAGAAAGGAATATGGCAGCATAAACAGGAGCGCCATTAAGCTGCTAGGTGAATACTGCATTCCTCTTCATTCTATTGGTCCCCAAACAGCCTGCAGACCCGGCTTCTACAGTCTGAGGGATGGAGTGAAAAGGAATGCAGGATCTACAGAGTAGCTTAAAGGTGCACCAGTGTATAGAACCATATTTTGGGAGAAAGAGAAGACACCGCTTGGGGAAATGCAGTAAAATCAAGGGTAATAGAAAGCAACATGGGGGCATACAGAGGAGCGCCTTAAGCTGCTAGGTGAATACTGCATTCCTCTTCATTCCTCGAGACCCCACACAGGCTGCAGACACCCGGCTTCTACAGTCTGAGGGGTGGAGTGAAAAGGAATGCAGGATCTACCGAGTGGCTTAAAGGTGCACCGATGTATAAAAACACATTTATGGAGAAAGAGAAGGCACCACTGGGGGAAATGAGGTCAAGGGAAATAGAAAACAATATGGCTGCATACACAGGAGCCCCACTAAGCTACTAGGTGAATACTGCATTCCTCTTCATTCTATTGGTCCCCAAACAGCCTGCAGACCCGGCTTCTACAGTCTGAGGGATGGAGTGAAAAGGAATGCAGGATCTACAAGAGTAGCTTAAAGGTGCACCAGTGTATATAGAACCATATTTTGGGAGAAAGAGAAGACACCGCTTGGGGAAATGCAGTAAAATCAAGGGAAATAGAAAGCAACATGGGGGCATACAGAGGAGCACCTTAAGCTGCTAGGTGAATACTGCATTCCGCTTCATTCCTCGAGACCCCACACAGGCTACAGACCCAGCTTCTACAGGCTGAGGGATGGAGTGAAAAGGAATGCAGGATCTACCGAGTGGCTTAAAGGTGCACCGGTGTATAAAAACACATTTATGGAGAAAGAGAAGGCACCGCTGGGGGAAATGAGGTCAAGGGAAATAGAAAACAATATGGCTGCATACACAGGAGCCCCACTAAGCTACTAGGTGAATACTGCATTCCTCTTCATTCTATTGGTCCCCAAACAGCCTGCAGACCCGGCTTCTACAGTCTGAGGGATGGAGTGAAAAGGAATGCAGGATCTACAGAGTGGCTTAAAGGTGCACAAGTGTATAAAAACACATTTATAGAGAAAGAGAAGACACCGCTTGGGGAAATGCAGTAAAATCAAGGGAAATAGAAAGCAACATGGGGGCATACAGAGGAGCGCCTTAAGCTGCTAGGTGAATACTGCATTCCGCTTGATTCCTCGAGACCCCACACAGGCTGCAGACACCCGGCTTCTACAGTCTGGGGGTGGAGTGAAAAGGAATGCAGGATCTACCGAGTGGCTTAAAGGTGCACCGGTGTATAAAAACACATTTATGGAGAAAGAGAAGGCACCACTGGGGGAAATGAGGTCAAGGGAAATAGAAAACAATATGGCTGCATACACAGGAGCCCCACTAAGCTACTACGTGAATACTGCATTCCTCTTCAATCTATTGGTCCCCAAACAGCCTGCAGACCCGGCTTCTACAGTCTGAGGGATGGAGTGAAAAGGAATGCAGGATCTACCGAGTGGCTTAAAGGTGCACTGGTGTATAAAAACATATTTACGGAGAAAGAGAAGGCACCTCTGGGGGAAATGCAGTCAAGGGAAATAGAAAACAATATGGCTGCATACACAGGAGCCCCGTTAAGCTACTAGGTGAATACTGCATTCCTCTTCATTCTATTGGTCCCCAAACAGCCTGCAGACCCGGCTTCTACAGTCTGAGGGATGGAGTGAAAAGGAATGCAGCATGTACCGAGTGGCTTAAGGGTTTTCCTGGTTATGATGCCATATTTTGGTATTAGGTGGAGGTACCTCTGATGGAACTGCAATTAGTAAAAGTGGGGCACTGCTAATGATATTGCAGTGAAGTAAAAGAGAGGCACTGCTTGTTAGGGAAAAAGAAAAGATATGGCGGCATACACATAAGCACTGTGAGACTACTTGGTAATAGCTGCATTCTATTCCATTCCATTAGTGCCCAGGCAGCTTACAGATCCCAGATTCTGCAGGCCGATGGATGGAATGAAAAGGAATGCAGTATCTACTGAGTGGCTTAAGGTTGCTTCTGTTTATGATGCCATATTTTGGTTAGTGGAGGAAGTACCACAGGAGGATCTGCAGTGGCAGGGGAGGCTGTGTAGGCGGAACTGTGATGGGTGGCAGGAGACACACTGCTGGTAGTATTGCAGTGTAATAAGGCCCTGCTGGTATAATTGGAGTAGAAGGAAGGGCTTACATTGCTGATGGAATTGCAGTAGATGGAAGTTGAGGCATCACTGTTGTAATTATAGCGGATAGAAGGAGATGCATTGTTACTGAAACTACAGTAGCATAAATGGAAGGCAATAGTGATACATAACATAAGGTAGAGGAGAAGGCATTGGTGGAATTGGAGCATTCTTACTTGAAATCACAATCGAAGGAGCTGTCAGTTGGGGCCTTTTCTGAACGCAGCCTGTAAAAGCCAAATAAAATAACATAAAAACTCAATGCACGTTTTTCTCATGTTAACTAGTGGTAATACTGTGTTAACCCTATAACACTTATTGGCACATTAATCATAATTGTAGCACTGTTCTACTCCGTGCCCCTGCACCCCATACCACAAGGAATCCTAATACAGAATTAGTCATCTCAGGGATCAATATTCCTGTAGAATCCACTTCTCCCTGCATATACCCAGTGTACCTTTTTCTCATAACCAGCTCTGCTCTTATCAGTGCCCCTGCAACCATAATGCAAGGAATCCTAATGCTAGACATTTCTTCTTCTGATTTGTGCTACTTGTCTTTCTACTCAGGTCTTTTCTTACCCATCATCCCAGTAGGACTTAAAAAGCTGAATAGTCAAAGTCCTTAAAGGCTTCATCTATCTCGCTCGCCATTTCATGAGGGGGTCCTTTGGGCTGCGTCAGATTTGCCGGCAGGTCTGTATACTCCTTATCAAAATATCTCACATCCTCCGGTCCGTCCAGGCTTGGAATAAACGGAGCCATCACCTTCCTCTCGATTATGTCATCCCAGTCAATGTCCTGCAAAGTAGACACCATAACAAATGCTCATTATTAGAGAAAAAGGGGCTAAGCGGCCATTTTTAGAAATTGTGGATAATATCCAAAGGTAGCCCATCAGATCCTGGAATTATTTGGACAATAGAGACAGGGGACTTACATGAAAGAAAGGATGTTCTGCTACATCTGCAGCATCTCCCGGGGTAGAACCCAGTCTCTCCTCGGCATTCTTCTTCAACAGCTAGAAGAACAGAAAATAGCATTTTCATGTACAGAAGCTTTGGGGAAACTCGCCAGAATTAGAAAGTGGTCATTGTAATAAACATAAAGCGTAACACTACTTACCTCTGATATAAAGCTTAATGCTCCAGAGTCCATGGTTTCAGGGTAGCATGGTTCATCCTCCACGATGCAATCATAGAGGAAGTCCCTGTCATATCCAGTGAAGGGTCTCTGAAATGGTTTATGGGAATTAATTAGGAGGCCAGGTTGTTTTATGAGGTTAGATAAATAACTGCACCATTGACACATTTTGCTTACCTTTCCGAGGAGCATTTCATATACGATGACTCCAAGAGCCCACCAGTCGACGGCTCTTGTATACTCCTCCTCCATCACTACTTCTGGCGCCATATAAGCGGGACTCCCGACCATGGTGTTGGTGCGGTCTCCGTATCCAATGCCTTGTTTAAAAAGACAAATTGTAAGTGGTTTTATGAAGGTGTTTAGGCCAGATTATGCCCTAAATAAGTCTTTGCTCTGGACAAATATAAAAGGCTTTTCTTACCAATTTTGCCCAATCCAAAATCTGCAATCTTTATATATCCATCTTCATCCATTAGGAGATTTCCCGGTTTTAAATCTCTGTGTTGAAACAAAAGTAAGATATGATGAAACTGCTGTGATAAGTAGGGATGGGCGAATTTGACCCGTTTCGCTTCGCCAAAAATTCGCCGCCGGCGAAATGTCGCAGACGCCCATTATAGTCTATGGGCGCCAAAAAAATTTTGTCGCGCGGCGAAACTGTTTTGACGCGCGTCTTTTGTTTTTGACGCACGCCGCCATACAAGTCTATGGGCGTCATTTTTTCGGCGAAACGAGGCGAAAAATTTCGCCCATCCCTAGTGATAAGCCAAGCACAACAAATCCTTCCTTCCCTCAGATGTCCCAAGTAGTGAATTTCAACCTGTAGCTGTCCTGCTACTAAATTGCAGAAGCTACAAACCCCAGGTTGTATTCACTACTAAAGGTACGTACCCCTTTATTAACTTACCTGTGGATAACATCCTTGGTGTGTATGCCTTCAAGACCGAGCGTTATACATGCAGCATAGAACCTACAAAGATAAGGAAAATACATTTGGCTATTATATGCTGCAGCATTCATATAGGAATCTTAATATTTAGTGTAGCATAACCATGGCCGCCATCAGGGGGGCACAGAGGGTACTACTGTACCGGGCCCGGACCTGAAGGGGGGCCCGCAGAGGCGTCTGCAGAAAATTTTTCAGTGGGGGAGAACAGACGCTCCGGCTGCGTGCGCTCTCCTAAGGAAGAAATGCAGACTCGCTCTACTCACTGATTCAAGAGGCTGCAGTGATGGCCCCGTCCGTGCTACAAATACTTGTTTAGTTGCAAACTCCCCCCTCGCTCGATCCTCCCTCCTAAGCCCTCAGCCCCTCCCTCCTCAGCTCAGCCCCTCCCCTCTTAGCCCTCCTCCGTGCTCTGTGTTTAGCTTATGAGCTAGGATTTTCATGTCAGCCTTGAGCACGGAGGAGGGCTAAGAGGAGAGGGGCTGAGCTGAGGAGGGAGGGGCTGAGGGCTTAGGAGGGAGGATCGAGCGAGGGGGGAGTTTGCAACTCAACAAGTATTTGCAGCACGGACGGAGCCATCACTGCAGCCTCTTGAATCAGTGAGTAGAGCGAGTCTGCATTTCTTCCTTAGGAGAGAGAGTGCAGCAGTCTGTTCTCCCAATGTCCCAAAATGTGAGCCCAGGGTCTCCCCCACTCATCCCTCCTCCTTCCTCTCTCTGCCTCACACACTCAAGGCACATCCACGGGGGACAAGTGCCCCCCCTTTTGCCCCATGTATAGGGCCGGACTGGGGGGACCACCGGGACTGCCATGTAGGTCCCCCCCGCCGGCCGTACAGGCCCCCTCTGGGGCCCCAATTTTTTTTAACTTGTAAGGGGGCCCAATGTTTTTTTTAAAAAAAAAACTTTTATGGGGGCCCTGGCGCCAATTTTTTTTTAACTTATTGGGGGGCCCTGGTCACCAAATATTTATTTTAACTTGTAGGGGGGCCCTGACCACCAATTTTTTTTTTAAAAAAAAAATTTTTTGGGGGCCCTGGTGCCACAGTTTTTTTTAACTTATAAAAAGGGGCCCTGACCATCAATAGCTTTTTATAACTTGTGTGTGGGGGGGTTACCTTTTTTAGTGCTGATGTCTGGGTGGTGAAGTGGGCGGGATCTGGGGTGGGCGGGGTCCAGGGGGCCCTGAAAATTTTGTTGTATGGGGCCCCGTGATTTCTAATGGCGGCCCTGAGCATAACAATCTCCCAGTTCCATCATCCTCCCCTAGTCTTCAGTCTCCTATAACTCTGGGATGTGATGTATAAAAGCCCAAGTCATTTATTCATACTTAGTTGTCGCTAGGTCGAAGCTCCTACTCTTCTGCAGGTGAGTTCTTAGGCTGCCTCCTGGCACAAACTCCATGAGAAAGAACAGCAGGTAGTTGGTGTTGAATGTTGCATATAAATCCACTATAAAGTTGTGTGGATTGACCAACTGCCCGATTTCCTTCTCTGCTAAAATGCTGAAAGATGAAAGGGAAAATGAGTTCAGCATAGTGTAAAATACTATGTTAACAATGGTGAAAGGAAGTAAAAAAAAAAAAGTATAGAAAAGATTGGAATCATCCCCATGAGCTCACTTTTCTATTTCTTTGTTGGAGTCTATGTTCTCCTTCTTCTGCACTTTCAAGGCACAGTAGATTTTTGCCGGTAGATACTCTACAAGAAGAACCTGGAATAAGAGAATGGGTTTAGTGTCATTGTTACCCTGTATGTGCAGCTAAATATCCAAGTCCTAATTAAAGACATAATTAATTACCTTTCCAAAACTTCCTCTGCCTAAAACATTAATCCGCCGAAAGTCTCTTGGGGCGAAACTGCTGAACTGTAGCACCCTGAAAGGAAATAAAGAGGAATATATTTATATGTGTGTGTGTGTGTGTATATATATATATATATATATATATATATATATGTATATATATATATATAGATATATATACATACACACACATATATATATATACACACACACACACACACACACACACACACACACACACACACATACATGTAATGTATGTATCAATTGCTAGTGTCTTACTGTGTACTTTCAGCCTCCTCTAATGGTGTCTCTTCTTCCTTGCAGCTCTCTGGTTTTGGAATATTATCCTCAAGGTGAGGGCCCTGAGATATTTCCTCCTCATTCTCTGCAACATCGCTAGTGGGATTAGTAAATTGAGGTAAAAGATCATTATAATGCAATTTTACAGTAAATAGTAGAAAGGCATGCTAAACTATAGCCTCACATATTAAATGCTATCTTACTTTTCCTCCTCTCTCTCAGGCTGTTGTATCTCCAGGATGACAGATTCTGCCTCCTCAGCTTCTTCAGCTGCAGGTAAGTCACTATAATAATATAATACAGGTTAATATTCATTCTAATGCATTAGTAGAAAGCAGGCTAAACTGCAGCCTCGCATATTAAATGCTATCTTACTTTTCCTCCTCTCTCTCAGGCTGTTGTATCTCCAGGATGACAGATTCTGCCTCCTCAGCTTCTTCAGCTTCTTCAGCTACAGGTAAGTCACTATAATAATATAATACAGGTTAATATTCATTCTAATGCATTAGTAGAAAGCAGGCTAAACTGCAGCCTCACATATTAAATGCTAGCTTACTTTTCCTTTTCTCTCTCAGGCTGTTGTAGCTCCAGGTTGACAGATTCTGCCTCTTCAGCTTCTTCAGCTGCAGGTAATTCACTACAATAATATTCTGATGGCACCTGTGGCTGTTCTACCTCTGGGACAGGTTCTTCAGCAGAATCATCCTGTTGATGCTGCATCAAATAAGGGACAAGTGTGCAATTAATGAATGTGACAATGAAAAGGGCAATGCTTGTGTCAAACCCAAGAAATGAATGGAATCAGTGTAATGTACTCACTTTGGAGGAATCACTGGCGGGTTCTGAAATAACTTGAACCTCAGGCTCAGTGACCTCTGTTGGGAATGCTACACCAACGTCTCCGGCATTCTCAGTTGTCTCCTTTACTGCTTCTGAAAATAGAGCAAATTTGAGAGATATAAGGATTTCATGTTATGATGGCACACGGGTTCCCTACATAATAGCAATAGGAAAGAGGTCAGAGACTGTTATATCTCACCTGGAGCATTCTCTTCTTCCCTCCACTGCACTATCTCCTCATTCAGCTTGTCGAGAGAGGTGTAAAGATCTTTCACCTTTTTCTCGCTACTGTTCCACAGCTCCTTCACCCGGGCTTTTGTCTTCCTGTCCTTGGTAACATGGAACAGCTTTTCTGCCCCTGCTGCTATCCGCATTTCTTTCTGGATGTTTATTAGCAGCTCCTGCTTCGTATCTAAAAGATACTTACCCATACTTACAGAGGGTCCCAAAAATTCAAAAGACTGACTGATTTCAACAGTCTATAGAGAATGGAAAAAATGTTGAAAAAATTATTAAGCTCTTGATATTCTCCCAAACTGTAATGAATATTGTACAATGAGACATGATATTTGTGAAGAACATCAGAAAAATGTAAAAAAATATTTATTGTAAGCTAAGGCATTTCTCTTTGCATTGACAGTTCCCCTTTATTTCGTCAGGTATAAAAGAACCGCTTTATGTTTCCATCTGCCTTACCTCAGTATGCCGGTGCCGACATGAGATGCCACACACTTTGGCGCCCATCTTGAAACTCCTGTACAAGAAAAGAAAGGTTGGTATAAGTCACTGCTTTAGTGGAGATAAAGAATACAAGTGCTGGTAAATCACAAACAGAAGACAAGCACCTCTCTGTAACTTCACAGCTACACACCTGAGCAGGTAGGGAAATGGAAGCAGATATGGGCAAAATGCTAATATTATGATCATATCAAACTTCTTATCCCTATTGATTTAAACTGGACTGGTCAGAGCAACCAATCATTTCACAGCTGCCATTGTTGATGTTAGAAGTGTAAGTTTAAATGTTATACATTACTGCAATTGGCAATGTGTGCCAGTGTGAGTTGGCCGGAACTAGGGGTGGGCAGAGTAGGTGGCTTCCTAGGGTGCCATCAGTGAGGGGCGCACTTCAAAAAGCATTTTTGTTTTTCTTTTTTTTTTTTTAAGTGATTATTTAATTATGTACTTTAATTATTTTTATAGTTTTCATGGCACTCTTGCCTGGGGGGAAACCTCCTGCCTCCTTCCGGCACTTCCGCCCACCCTCTCCCTCTTGCCGGCAACTTAGTACTGCAGCTTACGAACTGCCTAGTGGCACATTGCGTCTTGCGTCACACACGTACGCCCGTCAGTGACATCACTGGCGCCTACATTACAGAGAGTTGGTGGACAGGCACGTTGGTGTGGCTCAGTCAGGCTCATTGCTCGCAGCCTTGCACACTGTTTGCAGGCACTGAAGATCGGATTCTGTACTGTGAAGGTTCCTGCTGCTGGCACAGCCAGGTACAGATTTGGGGCTATTTTTTTTAATGTTGCTGCTGGGCTGGCACAGGTACATCGATACTTGAGGGGTGGGGGGGCCGCATGATCTAATTTATTTTTGGCTGCTGCTAGCACAGGTAAAGATTGGTTCCAGGGGCAGTATGATGGTTGCTGGTACAGGGGGCGAGGGGCAGTATGATGGCTGCTGGTACGGGGGCAATATGATGGTTAGCTACTGGCACAGGTACAGGGGGGCAGTTTGGTTGGCTACTGGCACAGGTACAGTGGGGCGTTATGATGGATGGCTACTGGCACAGGTACAGGGGGGCAGTATGATGGCATATGATTAGCTACTGTCACAGGTACAGGGGGGCAGTATGATGGCATATGATTGGCTACTGGCACAGGTACAGGGGGGCAGTATGGATGGCTGCTGGCACAGGGGGGCAGTATGATGGCATATGATAGATGGCTGCTGACACAGTGGGGCAGTATGATGGTTGGCTGCTGGCACAGGTACAGAGAGCAGTATGGATGGCTGCTGGCACAGGTACAGGGGGGCAGTATGGATGACTACTGGCACAGGTACACGGGGCAGTATGATGGCATATGAAGGATGGCTGCTGGCACAGGTACAGAGGTGCAGTATGGATGGCTGCTGGCACAGGTACAGGGGGCAGTATGATGGCATATGATGGATGGCTGCTGGCACAGGTACAGAGGGGCAGTATGGATGGCTGCTGGCACAGGTACAGGGGGCAGTATGATGGCATATGAAGGATGGCTGCTGGCACAGGTACAGGGGGGCAGTATGGATGGCTGCTGGTACAGGGGGCAGTATGATGGCATATGAAGGATGGCTGCTGGCACAGGTACAGGGGGGCAGTATGATGGTTGGCTACTGGCACAAGTACAGGGGGCAGTATGGATGGCTACTGGCACAGGTACAAGGGGCAGTATGGATGGCTACTGGCACAGATACAGGGGGGCAATATGATGGATGGCTACTGGCATAGGGGTCAGTATGGATGGCTGCTGGCACAGGTACATGGGGGCAGTATGATGGCATATGATTGGCTACTGGCACAGGTACAGGGGGCAGTATTGATGGCTGCTGGCACAGGGGGGAAGTATGATGGTTGGCTACTGGTAAAGGTACAGAGAGCAGTATGGATGGCTGCTGGCACAGGTGCAGGGGGGCAGTATGGATGGCTACTGGCACAGGTACAGGGGGTAGTATGATGGCATATGATGGATGGCTGCTGGCACAGGTGCAGGGGGCAGTATGAATGGCTGCTGGCACAGGTACAGGGGGCTGTATGATGGCATATGAAGGATGGCTGCTGGCACAGGTACATGGGAGCAGTATGGATGGCTGCTGGCACAGGGGGCTGTATGATGGCATATGATGGATGGCTGCTGGCACAGCTACAGGGGGGCAGTATGATGGTTGGCTATTGGTAAAGGGGGCAATATGGATGGCTACTGGCACAGATACAGGGGGGCAATATGATGGATGGCTACTGGCATAGGGGGGCAGTATGGATGGCTGCTGGCACAGGTACAGGGGGGCAGTATGAAAGTTGGCTACTGCCACAGGTACAGGGGGCAGTATGATGGCATATAATGGATGGATACTTGCACAGGTACAGGGGGGCAGTATGATGGTTGGCTACTGGTACAGGTACAGAGAGCAGTATGGATGGCTGCTGGCACAGGTGCAGGGGGGCAGTATGGATGGCTACTGGCACAGGTACAGGGGGCAGTATGATGGCATATGAAGGATGGCTGCTGGCACAGGTGCAAGGGGCAGTATGGATGGCTGCTGGCACAGGTACAGGGGGCTGTATGATGGCATATGAAGGATGGCTTCTGGCAGAGGTACAGGGGGGCAGTATGGATGGCTGCTGTCACAGGTACAGGGGGCAGTATGATGGCATATGAAGGATGGCTGCTGGCACAGGTACATGGGAGCAGTATGGATGGCTGCTGGCACAAGGGGCTGTATGATGGCATATGATGGATGACTGCTGGCACAGGTACAGGGGGCAGTATGGATGGCTACTGGCACAGATACAGGGGGGCAATATGATGGATCGCTACTGGCATAGGGGGCAGTATGGATGGCTGCTGGCACAGGTACATGGGGGCAGTATGATGGCATATGATTGGCTACTGGCACAGGTACAGGGGGGCAGTATTGATGGCTGCTGGCACAGGGGGGAAGTATGATGGTTGGCTACTGGTACAGGCACAGAGAGCAGTATGGATGGCTGCTGGCACAGGTTCAGGGGGGCAGTATGGATGGCTACTGGCACAGCTACAGGGGGCAGTATGGATGGCTACTGGCACAGCTACAGGGGGCAGTATGATGGCATATGAAGGATGGCTGCTGGCACAGGTGCAGGGGGGCAGTATGGATGGCTGCTGGCACAGGTACAGGGGGCAGTATGATGGCATATGAAGGATGGCTGCTGGCAGAGGTACAGGGGGGCAGTATGGATGGCTGCTGGCACAGGTACATAGGGCAGTATGATGGCATATGAAGGATGGCTGCTGACACAGGTACAGGGGGCTGTATGATGGCATATGATGGATGGCTGCTGGCACAGGTACAGGGGGGCAGTATGATGGTTGGCTATTGGTACAGGGGGCAATATGGATGGCTACTGGCACAGATACAGGGGGGCAATATGATGGATGGCTACTGCCACAGGTACAGGGGGCAGTATGGATGGCTGCTGGCACAGGGGGGCAGTATGATGGCATATGATGGATGGCTGCTGGCTGAGGTACAGGGGGGCAGTATGGATGGCTGCTGGCACAGGTATAGGGGGCAGTATGATGGCATATGAAGGATGGCTGCTGGCACAGGTACATGAGAGCAGTATGGATGGCTGCTGGCACAGGGGGCTGTATGATGGCATATGATGGATGGCTGCTGGCACAGGTACAGGGGGGCAGTATGATGGTTGGCTATTGGTAAAGGGGGCAATATGGATGGCTACTGGCACAGATACAGGGGGGCAATATGATGGATGGCTACTGGCATAGGGGGGCAGTATGGATGGCTGCTGTCACAGGTACAGGGGGGCAGTATGATGTTTGTCTACTGGCACAAGTACAGGGGGCAGTATGGATGGCTACTGGCACGGGGGGCAGTTTGGTTGGCTACTGGCACAGGTACAGTGGGGCGTTATGATGGATGGCTACTGGCACAGGTACAGGGGGGCAGTATGATGGCATATGATTGGCTACTGGCAGAGGTACAGGGGGCAGTATGGATGGCTGCTGGCACAGGGGGCAGTATGATGGCATACGATGGATGGCTGCCGACACAGGGGGCAGTATGATGGTTGGCTACTGGCACAGGTACAGAGAGCAGTATGGATGGCTACTTGCACAGGTACAGGGGGCAGTATGATGGCATATGAAGGATGGTTGCTGGCACAGGTACAGGGGGGCAGTATGGATGGCTGCTGGCACAGGGGGCGGTATGATGGCATATGATGGATGGCTGCTGGCACAGGTACAGGGGGGCAGTATGGATGGCTGCTGGCACCGGTACAGGGGGGCTGTATGATGGCATATGATGGATGGCTGCAGGTACAGGGGGGCAGTATGATGGTTGGCTATTGGCACAGGTACAGGGGGCATTATGGATGGCTACTGGCACAGATACAGGGGGACAATATGATGGATGGCTACTGGCATAGGGGGGCAGTATGGATGGCTGCTGGCACCGGTACAGGGGGGCTGTATGATGGCATATGATGGATGGCTGCAGGTACAGGGGGGCAGTATGAAGGTTGGCCACTGGCACAGGTACAGAGAGCAGTATGGATGGCTGCTGGCACAGGTACAGGGGGGCAGTATGGATTGCTACTGGCACAGGTACAGGGGGCAGTATGATGGCATATGATGGATGGCTGCTGGCACAGGTACAGAGAGCAGTATGGATGGCTGCTGGCACAGGTACAGGGGGGCAGTATGGATTGCTACTGGCACAGGTACAGGGGGCAGTATGATGGCATATGATGGATGGCTGCTGGCACAGGTACAGGGGGGCAGTATGATGGTTGTCTACTGGCACAAGTACAGGGGGCAGTATGGATGGCTACTGGCACAGGGGGCAGTTTGGTTGGTTACTGGCACAGGTACAGTGGGGCGTTATGATGGATGGCTACTGGCACAGGTACAGGGGGGCAGTATGATGACATATGATTGGCTACTGCCACAGGTACAGGGGGCAGTATGGATGGCTGCTGGCACAGGGGGGCAGTATGATGGCATATGATGGATGGCTGCTGACACAGGGGGGCAGTATGATGGTTGGCTACTGGCACAGGTACAGAGAGCAGTATGGATGGCTGCTGGCACAGGTACAGGGGGCAGTACGATGGCATATGAAGGATGGCTGCTGGCACAGGTACAGGGGGGCAGTATGGATGGCTGCTGGCACAGGTACAGGGGGGCTGTATGATGGCATATGATGGATGGCTGCAGGTACAGGGGGGCAGTATGATGGTTGGCTATTGGCACAGGTACAGGGGGCAGTATGTATGGCTATTGGCACAGATACAGGAGGGCAATATGATGGATGGCTACTGGCATAGTGGGGCTGTATGGATGGCTGCTGGCACAGGTACAGGGGGGCAGTATGAAGGTTGGCTACTGCCACAGATACAGGGGGGGCAGTATGATGGCATATGATTGGCTACTGGCACAGGTACAGAGAGCAGTATGGATGGCTGCTGGCACAGGTACAGGGGGCTGTATGATGGCATATGAAGGATGGCTGCTGGCACAGGTACAGGGGGGCAGTATGGATGGCTGCTGGCACAGGTACAGGAGGCTGTATGATGGCATATGATGGATGGCTGCTGGCACAGATACAGGGGGGCAGTATGATTGGCTATTGGCACAGGTACAGGGGGCAATATGGATGGCTATTGGCACAGATACAGGGGGGCAATATGATGGATGGCTACTGGCATAGTGGGGCAGTATGGAGGTTTTAGCTTATTGCACTATTCTCATAGGAGTTGTGTTAAAAGCAAAATGTTGTGGCCATTCCAGTATTGGTATTAAGTGAACCCTTGATTTGCACTTTGTTTTATAGGATCAAATTATCCTATTGTTTTGTTTTTCTGACATTTACAGTATCCCTGGTCTGTGACGTAGTCCAAAGGACAAATTATATATCAACCAAAAAAAGTCCAGACAACTTGCTTGTTCATCAAGAAAAAACTTTTATCAAGCAAGTAATAAGTACAAGCTTGATAAAGAAGCGGGAGCTTCGAAACGTTGTACTTATTACTTGCTTTATAAAAGTTTTTTCTTGATGAACAAGCAAGTTGTCTGGACTTTTTTGGTTGATGATATATATATATATATATATATATATATATATATATATATATATATATATATATATATATATATTATTATTATTATTAGTCGTGTTAGTATTTCTTTCAGCCCATCTACTTTTCATGTGTGGTTGTTAGGGTAATTTAGCCATAGTATCCAGACCACAGCTGCAATTGCAAGTCTGTGAATATATATATCCCTAGCATATCATTCCAGCAAGCCCCCTGCAGGTAAGTGCAAGGACACATCACTCTGGCACCTCACTCATCAGAACTTTCTTACAATATATGTGATTAAATATTTTGCTCACATAGTGTGAGTTGTGTCCCTTCCCATGGGATGCTGGGAATAGTCAATATGTAATCAAGATGAGATGAGTCCATTTTATAAACTTTCTGATTCCCATTTACCTCTCCATATTGTAAATCTCCACCTAGATAGCCATATAGTATTAGCCAGGGTATGTGCTTATTTGCCACTCTGTTTTACCCCTGGAACTATAGCAGCTTGACTGTTGCATTGTGGAAAGCCCAAGTCTCTAAGCCCCTGAAGAATAGCTGGAGCTAAAAGTATAATGAGCAATATTGAACTTCTATCGTCAAGAGTGATGCCTTACACATATTATAGAGGGGGAAATGATGTCAATAAGATGTAGTTTTATATTGCTTATAATGTCATGATCAGGGCATCCCATCATGCACCTCAGTCATCTTAATGTTCCCATAGAATCCTCTTCTCCCTGCATATACCCAATGTGCCTGCTTCCCATAACCAGCTCTGTTCTGATTAACGTCCCTGCACCATAACATAAGACATAGCAAATGGAGTTAATAAAACAGACAGAAAGTAGTTTTTCTACTTGCATAATATTGGATTAGTGGGTTAAATTTTGGAAAAGTGTCTGATACATCTGTTAAAGGTATGTTTACATATCAAGAAAGTATGAGTGATAATAGGAACCCTTTAATTAAAATTAAATTAAAATTAAAACTATTGTTTTACATCACATTAGGACTGTGGAACACGGGGGCATTTGTGCCCTAACAAAACCGTGGATTTGTGGGCAATCCGGCCTAAACACTAGAAGTACAGAAGCAGAAGGCAGTTTCCAGAGATAATGGCGGATCCCCTCATGTGTTTTACATACAAAATTCTACAGGTTAGTATTAGGTTAGTTAGACATTTTTGGGAAATAGAAAATATTTGAATCATTTATTGCACACTAATTGCGAGTGGCGGTGAGTCAAATGCAGAGACATAAAATGTCTAATAATAAAGGTCGCTTTAAGGACCTAGGATTATGTTAAATAATGTGCATCAAGTGCAAATAAGATAAAATGCTTCTGTGCAATAAATATTTCAGAAATGTTACCATAATAATTAAGTAAAACGACATCATTAAACAATGACAGATTTTCATTAAGTAAAAAAGAACCGTTTTTAAATATTCTCTTTTTAATGGAGCTATACAACCCAAACATTGGGGATTAAGGCACTAGTTTGTTTCTAATAATAGTATTCCCCCCCCCCCATTGGACACTTACTTAAGGCAAGATTTGGGTACAAAGTGGTGATATCATTTTCACGTTGTGTTCTTGTTACTGGTGTCATTATTTATTTTCAGCCCATCTACTATTCATCTCCCAGTGTTATTTCCAAACTGCTGTGTGGTTGTTAGGGTAATTAAGCCCTAGCAACCAAACAATAGCTATCACTCCAAATCTGGGAGTGACCATTGAAAATATCAAGAAGTTAGTCAAATTTTAAACTCTTTTGAATTTCCATGTCCCTTTCTGTTTTAATCAGTGATGGATCAAATTTATTCGCAAGGCGCAAATTCCCGCGATTCGCGAAACGGCAGCAAAAATTCGCTGGCGTAAAAAAAATGGCGCCGTTTAGCCCCAAATTCGCCCATCACTAGTTTTAATCCTTCCCCCTAGATGGCCAGTTAGATTACCAGTCTGACCTGCAGAAAACTACCCTGGGTAGGTGCGCTTCACTTTTTGAAGAAGACGAGCACAGGCCTAGGAAAGAGATGTGGGACCTTACAAATTGCCCCCCTCCCCCATAATTTAGGGCAGGTTTGCTGTAAAAGAAATCATAAACTTTATCAATTGGATTTGCAAGAATACCTCTTAAAACAAGCTCTTCTGATGTCCGATGATGTTTAAAAAAAAAAAAAAAAAGCCTGAGATGTTCTGGCTTTTGGTAGAGGGGCCGGCACAAGGCCGGGGTACCCCAGAGGGTCTCCCTCTTTAATTACTGGCTCTCCTTATATGTGTTCAGAAAAGAATCTTAAAATCTGAACTAAGGAGAAGCCAGGAAAAAAACAACGCAGTATCGCTGGTAATTTGCTAAAAAAGCAATCCGTCCACTGTAGCAATCTGTATAGGGAAGAGAATAAATTGACAAATTAGTTTCAAGGATAATGCATTTAACACTTAATATTTCCCATAAAGTAAAGAGGAAAGCAGAGATCTGCCCATTTTACCCTACACAGACACTTTATACAATACAGTACCTCACAGCAGCCAATCAGAAATGAGCATTGGTATAGTGAGAATTAATGTATTGTACATAAGATCACTGCCCAGGTGCAGATTGTCCAGTTTTCATCTTTGCCTACCCCCTTTGCCTATTATTGTAATCAATGCTTTCCCTACCATGTACCCTGTTGCCCCCCCCCCCTCCACAGCCAGGACATTTGAAGGGAAAGGACATGAAAGCAATAAACGTTGCTATGTATTCCATTAAATTCATGTTAAGGTTGTTATATCAGAACAGGTCAGAAACCTGGGGCAAAACTCTAAGCACAAATAAAGTATTTATAGTGAGGCACAGGGGTCCCCATATGTTATCTGGACTCCAAGTGGGAAAAAGTTAATATTTCCTGTCAGCCCCTGTATAACTGCCAAATCCTGGGTCTGTGTCTCCCAACCAGCACTAAGATTAAAGGCACCTCCAAAGCCCATTTTAGGGGATAATTCTCTAAAATCAGTAAGATGAACAACATCAGCTTGTCTGGGTGGGCATCAACCAACTATTTCCCCCCCTTTTTTTTTAATAAAATGAGTGTTACTTGTCAAAAAATCTCTTACATTTACTAGTCCAACCAACCAACGGACCACACCAACAGTCAAATCCCTGGGGTAAAGTCACCTCTCATCTTTGCACTAAGATTAAAGGTATTTTCAAATCCCATTTTAGGGGGAAATTTTCTAAAATCTCTAAAATCAGTAAGAGGATCAAAATCCGCTTGTCTGTCCCCCACCTACCCCCCCCCCCTTTTTTACTAAAATAAGGGTTATTGGTCAAAAAAATCTCTCATATTTACCACTCCAACCAACCAACGGACCAAACCAACTGTCAAATCATTCGGGGTAATGTCACTTATCATCTCTGCTCTTAAACCATGAGACTTATAAATAAATGTTATTGTGTAAAAAGAAGAAGCATTGCTATTTATTCCATTAAATTCAGTTACATGTTAAGGCTGGTACATAAGAGCAGGGCAGATACCCAAGGGGCTGAGTTGCAAAACCCTAAGGAGCTTGTCAATACTGGGCATAAAAATAAGTATTTTATCATGAAGCACAGGGGTCCCCAAATGCTACCTTCTTATGGAGTTACTGTAGAAAACATGTATATTTGCTGTCAGTCCTGTATAGCTGCCAAATCCTGAGTCTGTGTCTCCCAACCAGCACTAAGATTAAAGGCGTCTCCAAAGCCCATTTTAGGGGATAATTCTCTAAAATCAGTAAGAGGAACAACATCAGCTTGTCTGGGTGGGCATCAACCAACTAGTTCCCCCCTTTTTTTAATAAAATGAGTGTTACTTGTCAAAAAATCTCTTACATTTACTAGTCCAACCAACCAACGGATCAAACCAACTGTCAAATCCCTGGGGTAACGTCACCTCTCATCTCTGTACTAAGATCAAAGGCATCTCCAAATCCCATTTTAGGGGAAAATTCTCTAAAATCAGTAAGAGGATCAACATCAGCTTGTCTGTGCCCCAACTATCTCCCCCCCCCCCATTGTTTTACTAAAATAAGGGTTATTGGTCAGAAAATCTCTCACATTTACCACTCCAACTAACGGACCAAACCAACTGTCAAATCCCTATGGGTAATGTCACTTATCATCTCTGCTCTTAAACCATGAGACTTATAAATAAATGTTTTTGTGTAAAAGGAAGAAGCATTGCTATTTATTCCATTAAATTCAGTTACATGTTAAGGCTGGTACATAAGAGCAGGGCAGATACCCAAGGGGCTGAGTTGCAAAATCCTAAGGAGCTTGTCAATACTGGGCATAAAAATAAGTATTTTATCATGAGGCACAGGGGTCCCCAAATGCTACCTTCTTATGGAGTTACTGTAGAAAACATGTACATTTGCTGTCAGTCCTGTATAGCTGCCAAATCCTGAGTCTGTGTCTCCCAACCAGCACTAAGATTAAAGGCGTCTCCAAAGCCCATTTTAGGGGAAAATGTTCTAAACTCACTAAAATCAGTAAGAGGATCAATATCTGTTAGTCTGGGGATGTCACCCAACAATTTCCCCTATTTTTTCATTAAAATAAGCATTATTTGACAAAGAATCTCTCCCAGAGAGAATATACACTTACCACTCACCACGATGGCAACCAACGGACTGAACCAACTGCCACAGCAATAAGAGGGAAGTCAACGCTGTTCCCTGCTCTTAAAGGGGAAGTGTACCCAGTAAGTAGGGTTCATAAGATTAATGTTCATATAGCATTTATTTCTGCTTAGATGTGCAGTACATACATAGTTTATTAAGTACACAGAGCATTGCTTTGTATGTGTGGCCTATTGAGTCAGTGCAGTTCCTGTGCTGCCATAACTTTTTGATCCATGAATTCTTCAGCCATGGATTCAATCACTGCTGCTGCTCCAGTTGCTGCTACATTATCATTTCAGTACTTTGCCGGTTTACGAACGGGCGCTGGTGTAACTTCGCCTGCAAAGGAGATAGACTCTAGCGCTACTTCGCAGTCTTACACCAGGCTCTGGCGAAAGAGTTACCTGTTCTGCCAGACTTGCCTTCGCCAGCTCAGACCAGGCGAAGTGCAATGGAATGTATAGGGCTTCTTTAATTTTTCTGTATGGGTGATAGGCTGCAAAAATGTTAAAAAAATGTTTTGGGTACCCGGGCTCCTCCATACATTTCCTAACATATGGCACATATACACTGGGCACATGTGTAGGGCAATATAACAACTCTATTTAACTCTATTAAGGTTTCCCTGGGCTTTTGTAGTGTAATTTGCACCATAGTATTTATAACTAAAGAGACTAGAAGAATAAAGGTTGAGTGAGGAGAATAAGTTTAGGGAGCTGATCTGGGCCGGCGTGGCCCAAAAGAGGTCGGGCCTACCGGCCCAGTTCAACGCTGCCGTGGTTTATTCCGTCAAATAATGGTGCAGCTTTTTTTAGCACTATAAGCCACGTGGGCTAGTTCTCATTTGCATACCTGCACTGGTTGTGTTTTTGGTTACATATTGGTTTTCTAAATGACCACATAGAATCTTTGCCGATTAACAATCAGCTGTCCAGCATGTGGATTTTAAAATGAGATTGTGTTAAAGAGAGATGTGGTGGCAACTGTAAATGAACAAGTACAATGTATGGCCAAAAGAATGTGGCACCTGCCTTTCTAAGGATATTATGAAGTTGCTCCTCTCTTTGCTGCTAAAATAGCCTTTACCCTCTACTTTTCTGGAAAAGCTTTCCCCTAGATGCTGGAACATGTTGGCAGGATTTGCTTGCATTCATGTGTAAGAGGTTGGGCAGTGATATTGATCAAGCCTGGCTCACATTGACATCCAATCTATTCTACAGGTGTTCTTTAGGGTTGAGATCAGGGTTCTGTGCAGACCAGTGAAGTTTTATCAAGCCCATTCCTACCCACCAATTTTGCTTGGACTTTACTTTGTGTGCAGGGTTATTATCCTGCTGAAGCAGTATCACTTAAAGTTTCAAAGATGACTTATGTCTCTGTTTAAAGGCATGGCATGTATTTGATCCTCAAGGTTTAACTAGCAACTACAACTAGCAGTGCATATGATGTATGACTCTAAAGGAGAAGGAAAAGCTAAAATTAAGTAAGCTTTATCAGAAAGGTCTATATAAATACACCAGTAAAGCCTCAAAGTAATGCTGCTCTGAGTTCTCTGTCTAAAGAAACACAGCATTTCTTTCCTTCTATTGTGTACACATGGGCTTCTGTTTCAGACTTCCTGTTTTTAGCTTAAACTTCCAGGGCTAGGGCTTGAGCATGCTCAGTTTGCTCCTCTCCCACTCCCTCCTTCCCACCCTGCTGTAAAAGGAGCCCAGAACTATGAGTGAACAGGGAGAGACTCAGTCAGGAAGTGATGTCACAACAAGCTAATATGGCAGCTGCTATCCTAAACAAACAGAGCGAGCTTCTAGAGCTGTTTTCTCTGGTTTGGTAAAACATTCTGCAGAATAAATTATGGTAAAGCATTCTACAGAATAAATATAACGTTCTATGAACTTACTTGTATAGTACTTGTACCGTAATTGCCTGTATCAAGCATTCAGTAAAGCAGTATTTTATAAAGTAGCTCCCACAGTCACACACACTCTAATTTTAT
This sequence comes from Xenopus petersii, assembly GCA_038501925.1. NCBI lineage: Eukaryota > Metazoa > Chordata > Amphibia > Anura > Pipidae > Xenopus > Xenopus petersii. The sequence goes on from CM076686.1 coordinate 108,499,451, forward strand.
ATTATATGCCCAACACTGAAATGGAGATATGTAATAAAATGGGCAAAATGTGCTATTGGTCTAATCTCCTATAGCAACCAATCAGCAGGAAGCATTTACTGATCATCAGTTTAGAGCTAAACACCTTATTGGTAGCTATTAGTTACTGCACCGGTGCAAACGTAATGCTTTTTAGTCTCAGCTCTCAGTCTCAGAGTAATATGGGGGCTTGAAATGTCTTCTATGGAGCACTGCAGTGTGAATAAAGATTTATCATAGTTCAGTTAACCCTTTACACACCAATGATGAGTGGCAGCGGTTCTTAAAGGAGAATTCAACCATTTATCCAAAAAAAACCAGACCGACCTCCCTCCTCCCACGGGGAAATGCCCCTAACTTTAAACGTACCCCTTGGTGTAGATTCAGGCATCGAATTTCACCGCAGCCATCTTCCAGGTCTTCGTGACTTCTTCTGGTGCTTCGGCAATTTCCGCCCATTTTGGTGCATCTGCAATTGTCGAAAACCATTGCTCCAACTGCGCATGTGCCTCTTCACCCGGTCTCCCACTCAGCTTGCTGAAGAACCGGAAGATGACTGCAGTAAAGTCTGATGCCTGAATCTGCACCGAGGGGTAAGTATAAAGTTAGGTGCATTTCCGGGGGGGGGGGGGGGTCAGCTAGCCTAGGAGGGAGGGGGGTCTACGTGGGGTGGGGGGTAGGGTTTTTTTGGCTAAATGGTGGGCATGCCGATTAAATATTGCTTATAAAGGGGTTGTTCACCTTTAAATTAACTTTTAGTATGCTGTAGAGAGTGTTATTCTGAGACACTTTAGAAAGGGCAAGCAAAGCACAAAACATGTTGTGTAATATGTAGTCTTGGAATAGGGCTTGATCATAGCAGACCTGCTTCTGAGTGCTCTCCTCTATTACCTCCTACTATTTTATTATATATTCTGAGACAATTTGCAATTGGTTTTCAATTGGTGGGTTTTGAGTTATTTCCGCATCTCTCAGGTTTATATTTTCAGCAGTCTGGTTCCTAGGGTCCAAATTACCCTAGCAACCATGCATTGATGCTAATAATAATAAAAATTATTATTATTAACATGTATTTATAGAGTGCCAACATATTGTGCAGCACTGTATAGACTGGAATAGGAAAGGGTGTGAATAGAAAGATGCATTATAATAAGCAGCAATAACAATAAATGTGTAGCCTTACAGAGCATTTGTTTTTTAGATGGGTCAGTGACCCTTAATTGAAAGCTGGGAAGAGTCAGAAGAAGGCAAATAATTACAAAAAAACTATTAAAGATAGATACGTTGCTTAGAGTTGGCCATTCTATAACATATTAAAAGTTAACTTTAAGGTGAAGCACCCGTTTAATGTAAAATTGCTTGATATGTTGATATATAAAGTGCCGCTGGGGGAAGCAAGTGTTTGGTGTTCTCTCTGGCTGTCGCCCAGCATGAACAGCAGAGGGCGCTCAGGTTACACAGTAATTTTATAGATTAATATATCAGCAGTGTAAGAACAGCTGATACTTTATCGTGACATGAAAAGTGCTTAAAAACACTCTAAAAACAATATAGTATTAAGTTCAAGTTTAGCTTGTATGACCCCTTTAAATAGTGGCTATTTATTTATAGTCAAACAGTGCAATTTCCATTGTCCTGTCAGTATAACAAAACTTCATCAAGGAATAACCTCTACCCTTAAACACCTATGTGGGTAATGTCTCTCTCTAATTCTAGTCTGGCAACACATATATTTTATATCAACATTGCCCAACCCTTAGCCTTTCTTTTCAGGCTCAATCTGTAGATTCTGGCAAATCCCAGAATGGCTGCTGGAAGATGCCACAGACATACCTCTCAACATTTTGTAAATAAAAGGTGGGACAAAAACATTTGCTGCGCGTAGTGCGCTGACATTTTTGGCCATGCCTATTTTTGGCAGGTTATGAAAGTTTGAGCACATTTCTGTGTTTTTTATATGTTTTGCTTATGAAGGTTAATTGCCCTTTAAGCTTCAAATCACTTAATACAATTGTTTCTTTGCTTATCTTAAATTGTAACAAAAGTATCTAAGTGCACCTGCCACTTATTCTGGGCTCTCTGCCCAAAAGCAATTAAGTTGTGTCTTTTTCTGGCTGTTCACTGCAGGAGATCAAAGCGAAAGTCTGGACATTTAAGTAACAACAATCCGGGACTGACGGCTGAGCTGTCAAAATCTGAACTGTCCTGTGAAAAACGGTTATCTTTCGACAGTCACTATTTATTGAGCTGGTGGGGGGCTGTTTGGGCCTTTGTGTATTTGAAATGCCAAGACCTCTATTGAATCATAGTCCTGGCCTGAAATATAGCCCCCAGCATTCACCAACATCCTGTTATTATTAGTGCATGCTGGGAGTTGAAGTTTAACAGCATAAAAGCTATAGCAAATGTAATTCTATTTTATATCAATCATTTCCTCATATAAAATCTGTTTTATCCCAGGTCTTACCACTGGTAACATCCTGATCCTGCCTGTGCTACATACTGTCATCGGTCTTCCTTGTTCCCAATACACAGAAGGTTAGTATCTCTTTTATCTCATACTTGGTTTGTCACGGCCAATCAGTACAGCTGCAAATACATGGCAATAGCTTTGCAGTTATGCCCTGTGTCTAAATGAGCTGGCGTGTCACACCGAAAATTCTCTGCTTTGTATCTGTGAACGGATGTTTGCAGGGAAAATGCACATTTTTAATGCTGACTGAGCGGAACCAATTTTCCATGTCTGCCTTTCACTCCGGGCTGCAGATAAATAAGTAAAGAAGAAGGCGATGGTTCTAAGTAGAAAAACCGCTATGTATATTGCCGCACATAAAAGTGCTCATCAAAACTCGTTTTGTTCACATTTTGTGTTTTTTTTATCAACATTTTAAGTAAGATTTATGTATAAGTCTGTACTTCTATTTATATTGCACCTCCAGTGGGGCCGTATTGTGCCTTTTATTATCAGCTGTCAAAAACTGCCTTTGAAATCTTAACAAGCATGTCTGCTTCCTCTGGGTGGCAGTAAAACACTTCAAATCCTTTCCAATCCATTGCACTATGTTTGCCCAACCAAAAGAAACCACATTTGTTATATTATTTATTTACCCGTTAAAAAGCTTTAAATAATGGAGTGTAGTAGTCCATACTTTTGGCATACCATAATAAAAACGCAATGTTTGAGCTGACTTATTGTAGGAATCTCTTCTGCCTGCCATCTTGTATTATAATAACTTAGTTAAACCCGTAATGGCTGTAGCTGGCTATCCCGATCCTCATAAAAGAAATCCTGGCTCTTGCAATTACAATCTGTGTGTTTTACAATGTCCTCAGAAATGTTAATGTACAATGCTTAACACCCACTGCTGGGAGTTACAGTTCAACAGCATTTCCAGGAGAATTTTAGATTTGCATTTCCTTAGAGCCAGCTGCTTCTCTCAGTGCGTTCTATTTTTAAAAATATAGTTATGTATAAGCCCTTATGTGAAGAGGCATGTTCGTAGGGCGTGAAAGTAGAGGAACATTTCCTCCGCCTTAAAAAAATGGGATTTATCTCTTTTCTCACACCAAACTGGGATGGGGGAGTTTGGGTGGTGCAAATGGGTAAGTGAGAGGAGGGTGGTGATCAGAAGCAGCTACAAGAGTTACTTGCTTTGGGCAGCATGATAGGGCACATGCACCATACTATATAACCTGTGTAAAATTCCTCAGAGGGCCCTTCCTAACACTGTGGCAATGAAGTATTGCACTGTACCATCTTTCTCTGAGTTCTGGGGGTATTTATACATGTAGTTGCCACCGTACCATCTTTCTCTGAGTTCTGGGGGTATTTATACATGTAATTGCCACCGTCCCATCTTTCTCTGAGTTCTGTGGGTCTTTATACATGCAATTGCCACTGTACCATCTTTCTCTGAGTTCTGGGGGTATTTATACATGTAGTTGCCACTGTACCATCTTGCTCAGAGTTATGCGGTATTTATACATGCAATTGCCACCCTACCATCTTTCTCTTAGTTCTGGGGGTATTTATACATGTAATTGCCACCGTACCATCTTTCTCTGAGTTCTGGGGGTATTTATACATGTAGTTGCCACCGTACCATCTTGCTCAGAGTTCTGGGGTATTTATACATGTAATTGCCACCCTACCATCTTTCTCTGAGTTCTGGGGGTATTTATACACGTAATTGCCACCATACCATCTTGCTCTGAGTTCTGTGAGTATTTATACATGTAGTTGCCACCCTACCATCTTTCTCTTAGTTCTGGGGGTGTTTATAAATGTAGTTGCCACCGTACCATCTTGCTCAGAGTTCTGGGGTATTTATACATGTAATTGCCACTGTACCATCTTTCTCTGAGTTCTGGGGGTATTTATACACGTAGTTGCCACCGTCCCATCTTTCTCTGAGTTCTGGGGGTATTTATACACGTAGTTGCCACCGTACCATCTTGCTCAGAGTTCTGTTGTATTTATACATGCAATTGCCACCCTACCATCTTTCTCTGAGTTCTGGGGGTATTTATACAAGTAGTTGCCACCCTACCATCTTTCTCTTAGTTCTGGGGGTGTTTATACATGTAATTGCCACCGTACCATCTTGCTCAGAGTTCTGGGGTATTTATACATGTAATTGCCACCGTACCATCTTTCTCTGAGTTCTGGGGGTATTTATACACGTAGTTGCCACCTTCCCATCCTTCTCTGATTTCTGGGGGTATTTATACACGTAGTTGCCACCGTCCCATCTTTCTCTGAGTTCTGGGGGTATTTATACATGTAGTTGCCACCGTACCATCTTGCTCAGAGTTCTGTTGTATTTATACATACAATTGCCACCCTACCATCTTTCTCTGAGTTCTGGGGGTATTTATACATGTAGTTGCCACCCTACCATCTTTCTCTTAGTTCTGGGGGTGTTTATACATGTAGTTGCCACCGTACCATCTTGCTCAGAGTTCTGGGGTATTTATACATGTAGTTGCCACCGTACCATCGTGCTCTGAGTTCTGGGGGTATTTATACATGTAGTTGCCACCGTACCATCTTGCTCAGAGTTCTGGGGGTATTTATACATGTAGTTGCCACCGTACCATCTTGCTCTGAGTTCTGGGGGTATTTATACACGTAATTGCCACTGTACCATCTTGCTCTGAGTTCTGGGGGTATTTATACATGTAGTTGCCACCCTACCATCTTTCTCTTAGTTCTGGGGGTATTTATACATGTAGTTGCCTCCATACCATCTTGCTCAGAGTTCTGGGGTATTTATACATGTAATTGCCACCCTACCATCTTGCTCTAAATTCTGGGGGTATTTATACATGTAATTGCCACTGTACCATCTTGCTCGGAGTTCTGGGGGAATTTATACATGTAATTGCCATTGTACCATCTTTCTCTAAGTTCTGGGGTATTTATACATGTAGTTGCCACCGTACCATCTCGCTCAGAGTTCTGGGGTATTTATACATGTCATTGCCACCGTACCAATGTGCTCTGAGTTCTAGGGGTATTTATACATGTAGTTGCCACTGTACCATCTTGCTCAGAGTTCTGGGGTATTTATACATGCAATTGCCACCCTACCATCTTTATCTTAGTTCTGGGGGTATTTATACATGTAGTTGCCACCGTACCATCTTTCTCTGAGTTCTGGGGGTATTTATACACGTAATTGCCACCGTACCATCTTGCTCTGAGTTCTGGGGGTATTTATACATGTAATTGCCACCGTCCCATCTTTCTCTGAGTTCTGGGGGTATTTATACATGTATTGCCACCCTACCATCTTTCTCTGAGTTCTGGGGGTATTTATATATGTAGTTGCCACCGTACCATCTTGCTCAGAGTTCTGGGGGTATTTATACATGTAATTGCCACCGTCCCATCTTTCTCTGAGTTCTGTGGGTCTTTATGCATGTAATTGCCACTGTACCATCTTTCTCTGAGTTCTGGGGGTATTTATACATGTACTTGCCACCGCACCATCTTGCTCAGAGTTCTGGGGTATTTATACATGCAATTGCCACCCTACCATCTTTCTCTGAGTTCTGGGGGTATTTATACATGTAGTTGCCACCGTACCATCTTGCTCAGAGTTCTGGGGTATTTATACATGTAGTTGCCACCGTACCATCGTGCTCTGAGTTCTGGGGGTATTTATACATGTAGTTGCCACCGTACCATCTTGCTCAGAGTTCTGGGGGTATTTATACATGTAGTTGCCACCGTACCATCTTGCTCTGAGTTCTGGGGGTATTTATACACGTAATTGCCACTGTACCATCTTGCTCTGAGTTCTGGGGGTATTTATACATGTAGTTGCCACCCTACCATCTTTCTCTTAGTTCTGGGGGTATTTATACATGTAGTTGCCTCCATACCATCTTGCTCAGAGTTCTGGGGTATTTATACATGTAATTGCCACCGTACCATCTTGCTCTAAATTCTGGGGGTATTTATACATGTAATTGCCACTGTACCATCTTGCTCGGAGTTCTGGGGGAATTTATACATGTAATTGCCATTGTACCATCTTTCTCTAAGTTCTGGGGTATTTATACATGTAGTTGCCACCGTACCATCTCGCTCAGAGTTCTGGGGTATTTATACATGTCATTGCCACCGTACCAATGTGCTCTGAGTTCTAGGGGTATTTATACATGTAGTTGCCACCGTACCATCTTGCTCAGAGTTCTGGGGTATTTATACATGCAATTGCCACCCTACCATCTTTATCTTAGTTCTGGGGGTATTTATACATGTAGTTGCCACCGTACCATCTTTCTCTGAGTTCTGGGGGTATTTATACACGTAATTGCCACCGTACCATCTTGCTCTGAGTTCTGGGGGTATTTATACATGTAATTGCCACCGTCCCATCTTTCTCTGAGTTCTGGGGGTATTTATACATGTACTTGCCACCGCACCATCTTGCTCAGAGTTCTGGGGTATTTATACATGCAATTGCCACCCTACCATCTTTCTCTGAGTTCTGGGGGTATTTATACATGTAATTGCCACTGTACCATCTTTCTCTGAGTTCTGGGGGTATTTATACATGTACTTGCCACCGCACCATCTTGCTCAGAGTTCTGGGGTATTTATACATGCAATTGCCACCCTACCATCTTTCTCTGAGTTCTGGGGGTATTTATACATGTAGTTGCCACCGTACCATCTTTCTCTGAGTTCTGGGGGTATTTATACATGTACTTGCCACCGCACCATCTTGCTCAGAGTTCTGGTGTATTTATACATGCAATTGCCACCCTACCATCTTTCTCTGAGTTCTGGGGGTATTTATACATGTCATTGCCACCGTACCATCTTGCTCTGAGTTCTGGGGGTATTTATACATGTAGTTGCCACCGTCCCATCTTTCTCTGAGTTCTGGGGGTATTTATACACGTAGTTGCCACCGTCCCATCTTTCTCTGAGTTCTGGGGGTATTTATACACGTAGTTGCCACCGTACCATCTTGCTCAGAGTTCTGTTGTATTTATACATGCAATTGCCACCCTACCATCTTTCTCTGAGTTCTGGGGGTATTTATACAAGTAGTTGCCACCCTACCATCTTTCTCTTAGTTCTGGGGGTGTTTATACATGTAGTTGCCACCGTACCATCTTGCTCAGAGTTCTGGGGTATTTATACATGTAATTGCCACCGTACCATCTTTCTCTGAGTTCTGGGGGTATTTATACACGTAGTTGCCACCTTCCCATCCTTCTCTGATTTCTGGGGGTATTTATACACGTAGTTGCCACCGTCCCATCTTTCTCTGAGTTCTGGGGGTATTTATACATGTAGTTGCCACCGTACCATCTTGCTCAGAGTTCTGTTGTATTTATACATACAATTGCCACCCTACCATCTTTCTCTGAGTTCTGGGGGTATTTATACATGTAGTTGCCACCCTACCATCTTTCTCTTAGTTCTGGGGGTGTTTATACATGTAGTTGCCACCGTACCATCTTGCTCAGAGTTCTGGGGTATTTATACATGTAGTTGTCACCGTACCATCGTGCTCTGAGTTCTGGGGGTATTTATACATGTAGTTGCCACCGTACCATCTTGCTCAGAGTTCTGGGGGTATTTATACATGTAGTTGCCACCGTACCATCTTGCTCTGAGTTCTGGGGGTATTTATACACGTAATTGCCACTGTACCATCTTGCTCTGAGTTCTGGGGGTATTTATACATGTAGTTGCCACCCTACCATCTTTCTCTTAGTTCTGGGGGTATTTATACATGTAGTTGCCTCCATACCATCTTGCTCAGAGTTCTGGGGTATTTATACATGTAATTGCCACCCTACCATCTTGCTCTAAATTCTGGGGGTATTTATACATGTAATTGCCACTGTACCATCTTGCTCGGAGTTCTGGGGGAATTTATACATGTAATTGCCATTGTACCATCTTTCTCTAAGTTCTGGGGTATTTATACATGTAGTTGCCACCGTACCATCTCGCTCAGAGTTCTGGGGTATTTATACATGTCATTGCCACCGTACCAATGTGCTCTGAGTTCTAGGGGTATTTATACATGTAGTTGCCACCGTACCATCTTGCTCAGAGTTCTGGGGTATTTATACATGCAATTGCCACCCTACCATCTTTATCTTAGTTCTGGGGGTATTTATACATGTAGTTGCCACCGTACCATCTTTCTCTGAGTTCTGGGGGTATTTATACACGTAATTGCCACCGTACCATCTTGCTCTGAGTTCTGGGGGTATTTATACATGTAATTGCCACCGTCCCATCTTTCTCTGAGTTCTGGGGGTATTTATACATGTATTGCCACCCTACCATCTTTCTCTGAGTTCTGGGGGTATTTATATATGTAGTTGCCACCGTACCATCTTGCTCAGAGTTCTGGGGGTATTTATACATGTAATTGCCACCGTCCCATCTTTCTCTGAGTTCTGTGGGTCTTTATGCATGTAATTGCCACTGTACCATCTTTCTCTGAGTTCTGGGGGTATTTATACATGTACTTGCCACCGCACCATCTTGCTCAGAGTTCTGGGGGTATTTATACATGTCATTGCCACCGTACCATCTTTCTCTGAGTTCTGGGGGTATTTATACATGTCATTGCCACCGTACCATCTTTCTCTGAGTTCTGGGGGTATTTATACATGTAGTTGCCACCGTACCATCTTTCTCTGAGTTCTGGGGGTATTTATACATGTAGTTGCCACCGTACCATCTTGCTCAGAGTTCTGGGGGAATTTATACATGTAATTGCCACCGTCCCATCTTTCTCTGAGTTCTGTGGGTCTTTATGCATGTAATTGCCACTGTACCATCTTTCTCTGAGTTCTGGGGGTATTTATACATGTACTTGCCACCGCACCATCTTGCTCAGAGTTCTGGGGTATTTATACATGCAATTGCCACCCTACCATCTTTCTCTGAGTTCTGGGGGTATTTATACATGTAGTTGCCACCGTACCATCTTTCTCTGAGTTCTGGGGGTATTTATACATGTACTTGCCACCGCACCATCTTGCTCAGAGTTCTGGGGTATTTATACATGCAATTGCCACCCTACCATCTTTCTCTGAGTTCTGGGGGTATTTATACATGTCATTGCCACCGTACCATCTTGCTCTGAGTTCTGGGGGTATTTATACATGTAGTTGCCACCGTCCCATCTTTCTCTGAGTTCTGGGGGTATTTATACATGTAGTTGCCACCGTACCATCTCGCTCAGAGTTCTGGGGTATTTATACATGTCATTGCCACCGTACCAATGTGCTCTGAGTTCTAGGGGTATTTATACATGTAGTTGCCACCGTACCATCTTGCTCAGAGTTCTGGGGTATTTATACATGCAATTGCCACCCTACCATCTTTATCTTAGTTCTGGGGGTATTTATACATGTAGTTGCCACCGTACCATCTTTCTCTGAGTTCTGGGGGTATTTATACACGTAATTGCCACCGTACCATCTTGCTCTGAGTTCTGGGGGTATTTATACATGTAATTGCCACCGTCCCATCTTTCTCTGAGTTCTGGGGGTATTTATACATGTATTGCCACCCTACCATCTTTCTCTGAGTTCTGGGGGTATTTATATATGTAGTTGCCACCGTACCATCTTGCTCAGAGTTCTGGGGGTATTTATACATGTAATTGCCACCGTCCCATCTTTCTCTGAGTTCTGTGGGTCTTTATGCATGTAATTGCCACTGTACCATCTTTCTCTGAGTTCTGGGGGTATTTATACATGTACTTGCCACCGCACCATCTTGCTCAGAGTTCTGGGGGTATTTATACATGTCATTGCCACCGTACCATCTTTCTCTGAGTTCTGGGGGTATTTATACATGTCATTGCCACCGTACCATCTTTCTCTGAGTTCTGGGGGTATTTATACATGTAGTTGCCACCGTACCATCTTTCTCTGAGTTCTGGGGGTATTTATACATGTAGTTGCCACCGTACCATCTTGCTCAGAGTTCTGGGGGAATTTATACATGTAATTGCCACCGTCCCATCTTTCTCTGAGTTCTGTGGGTCTTTATGCATGTAATTGCCACTGTACCATCTTTCTCTGAGTTCTGGGGGTATTTATACATGTACTTGCCACCGCACCATCTTGCTCAGAGTTCTGGGGTATTTATACATGCAATTGCCACCCTACCATCTTTCTCTGAGTTCTGGGGGTATTTATACATGTAGTTGCCACCGTACCATCTTTCTCTGAGTTCTGGGGGTATTTATACATGTACTTGCCACCGCACCATCTTGCTCAGAGTTCTGGGGTATTTATACATGCAATTGCCACCCTACCATCTTTCTCTGAGTTCTGGGGGTATTTATACATGTCATTGCCACCGTACCATCTTGCTCTGAGTTCTGGGGGTATTTATACATGTAGTTGCCACCGTCCCATCTTTCTCTGAGTTCTGGGGGTATTTATACACGTAGTTGCCACCGTCCCATCTTTCTCTGAGTTCTGGGGGTATTTATACACGTAGTTGCCACCGTACCATCTTGCTCAGAGTTCTGTTGTATTTATACATGCAATTGCCACCCTACCATCTTTCTCTGAGTTCTGGGGGTATTTATACAAGTAGTTGCCACCCTACCATCTTTCTCTTAGTTCTGGGGGTGTTTATACATGTAGTTGCCACCGTACCATCTTGCTCAGAGTTCTGGGGTATTTATACATGTAATTGCCACCGTACCATCTTTCTCTGAGTTCTGGGGGTATTTATACACGTAGTTGCCACCTTCCCATCCTTCTCTGATTTCTGGGGGTATTTATACACGTAGTTGCCACCGTCCCATCTTTCTCTGAGTTCTGGGGGTATTTATACATGTAGTTGCCACCGTACCATCTTGCTCAGAGTTCTGTTGTATTTATACATACAATTGCCACCCTACCATCTTTCTCTGAGTTCTGGGGGTATTTATACATGTAGTTGCCACCCTACCATCTTTCTCTTAGTTCTGGGGGTGTTTATACATGTAGTTGCCACCGTACCATCTTGCTCAGAGTTCTGGGGTATTTATACATGTAGTTGTCACCGTACCATCGTGCTCTGAGTTCTGGGGGTATTTATACATGTAGTTGCCACCGTACCATCTTGCTCAGAGTTCTGGGGGTATTTATACATGTAGTTGCCACCGTACCATCTTGCTCTGAGTTCTGGGGGTATTTATACACGTAATTGCCACTGTACCATCTTGCTCTGAGTTCTGGGGGTATTTATACATGTAGTTGCCACCCTACCATCTTTCTCTTAGTTCTGGGGGTATTTATACATGTAGTTGCCTCCATACCATCTTGCTCAGAGTTCTGGGGTATTTATACATGTAATTGCCACCCTACCATCTTGCTCTAAATTCTGGGGGTATTTATACATGTAATTGCCACTGTACCATCTTTCTCTAAGTTCTGGGGTATTTATACATGTAGTTGCCACCGTACCATCTCGCTCAGAGTTCTGGGGTATTTATACATGTCATTGCCACCGTACCAATGTGCTCTGAGTTCTAGGGGTATTTATACATGTAGTTGCCACCGTACCATCTTGCTCAGAGTTCTGGGGTATTTATACATGCAATTGCCACCCTACCATCTTTATCTTAGTTCTGGGGGTATTTATACATGTAGTTGCCACCGTACCATCTTTCTCTGAGTTCTGGGGGTATTTATACACGTAATTGCCACCGTACCATCTTGCTCTGAGTTCTGGGGGTATTTATACATGTAATTGCCACCGTCCCATCTTTCTCTGAGTTCTGGGGGTATTTATACATGTATTGCCACCCTACCATCTTTCTCTGAGTTCTGGGGGTATTTATATATGTAGTTGCCACCGTACCATCTTGCTCAGAGTTCTGGGGGTATTTATACATGTAATTGCCACCGTCCCATCTTTCTCTGAGTTCTGTGGGTCTTTATGCATGTAATTGCCACTGTACCATCTTTCTCTGAGTTCTGGGGGTATTTATACATGTACTTGCCACCGCACCATCTTGCTCAGAGTTCTGGGGTATTTATACATGCAATTGCCACCCTACCATCTTTCTCTGAGTTCTGGGGGTATTTATACATGTAGTTGCCACCGTACCATCTTTCTCTGAGTTCTGGGGGTATTTATACATGTACTTGCCACCGCACCATCTTGCTCAGAGTTCTGGGGTATTTATACATGCAATTGCCACCCTACCATCTTTCTCTGAGTTCTGGGGGTATTTATACATGTCATTGCCACCGTACCATCTTGCTCTGAGTTCTAGGGGTATTTATACATGTAGTTGCCACCGTCCCATCTTTCTCTGAGTTCTGGGGGTATTTATACATGTAGTTGCCACCGTACCATCTTGCTCAGAGTTCTGTTGTATTTATACATACAATTGCCACCCTACCATCTTTCTCTGAGTTCTGGGGGTATTTATACATGTAGTTGCCACCCTACCATCTTTCTCTTAGTTCTGGGGGTGTTTATACATGTAGTTGCCACCGTACCATCTTGCTCAGAGTTCTGGGGTATTTATACATGTAGTTGCCACCGTACCATCGTGCTCTGAGTTCTGGGGGTATTTATACATGTAGTTGCCACCGTACCATCTTGCTCAGAGTTCTGGGGGTATTTATACATGTAGTTGCCACCGTACCATCTTGCTCTGAGTTCTGGGGGTATTTATACATGTAGTTGCCACCCTACCATCTTTCTCTTAGTTCTGGGGGTATTTATACATGTAGTTGCCTCCATACCATCTTGCTCAGAGTTCTGGGGTATTTATACATGTAATTGCCACCCTACCATCTTGCTCTAAATTCTGGGGGTATTTATACATGTAATTGCCACTGTACCATCTTGCTCGGAGTTCTGGGGAATTTATACATGTAATTGCCATTGTACCATCTTTCTCTTAGTTCTGGGGTATTTATACATGTAGTTGCCACCGTACCATCTCGCTCAGAGTTCTGGGGTATTTATACATGTCATTGCCACCGTACCATCTTGCTCTGAGTTCTGGGGGTATTTATACATGTCATTGCCACCGTACCATCTTGCTCTGAGTTCTGGGGGTATTTATACATGTAGTTGCCACCGTACCATCTTGCTCAGAGTTCTGGGGGTATTTATACATGTAGTTGCCACCGTACCATCTTGCTCAGAGTTCTGTTGTATTTATACATACAATTGCCACCCTACCATCTTTCTCTGAGTTCTGGGGGTATTTATACATGTAGTTGCCACCCTACCATCTTTCTCTCAGTTCTGGGGGTGTTTATACATGTAGTTGCCACCGTACCATCTTGCTCAGAGTTCTGGGGTATTTATACATGTAGTTGCCACCGTACCATCGTGCTCTGAGTTCTGGGGGTATTTATACATGTAGTTGCCACCGTACCATCTTGCTCAGAGTTCTGGGGGTATTTATACATGTAGTTGCCACCGTACCATCTTGCTCTGAGTTCTGGGGGTATTTATACACGTAATTGCCACTGTACCATCTTGCTCTGAGTTCTGGGGGTATTTATACATGTAGTTGCCACCCTACCATCTTTCTCTTAGTTCTGGGGGTATTTATACATGTAGTTGCCTCCATACCATCTTGCTCAGAGTTCTGGGGTATTTATACATGTAATTGCCACCCTACCATCTTGCTCTAAATTCTGGGGGTATTTATACATGTAATTGCCACTGTACCATCTTGCTCGGAGTTCTGGGGGAATTTATACATGTAATTGCCATTGTACCATCTTTCTCTAAGTTCTGGGGTATTTATACATGTAGTTGCCACCGTACCATCTCGCTCAGAGTTCTGGGGTATTTATACATGTCATTGCCACCGTACCAATGTGCTCTGAGTTCTAGGGGTATTTATACATGTAGTTGCCACCGTACCATCTTGCTCAGAGTTCTGGGGTATTTATACATGCAATTGCCACCCTACCATCTTTATCTTAGTTCTGGGGGTATTTATACATGTAGTTGCCACCGTACCATCTTTCTCTGAGTTCTGGGGGTATTTATACACGTAATTGCCACCGTACCATCTTGCTCTGAGTTCTGGGGGTATTTATACATGTAATTGCCACCGTCCCATCTTTCTCTGAGTTCTGGGGGTATTTATACATGTATTGCCACCCTACCATCTTTCTCTGAGTTCTGGGGGTATTTATATATGTAGTTGCCACCGTACCATCTTGCTCAGAGTTCTGGGGGTATTTATACATGTAATTGCCACCGTCCCATCTTTCTCTGAGTTCTGTGGGTCTTTATGCATGTAATTGCCACCCTACCATCTTTCTCTGAGTTCTGGGGGTATTTATACATGTACTTGCCACCGCACCATCTTGCTCAGAGTTCTGGGGTATTTATATATGTAGTTGCCACCGCACCATCTTGCTCAGAGTTCTGGGGTATTTATACATGCAATTGCCACCCTACCATCTTTCTCTGAGTTCTGGGGGTATTTATACATGTAGTTGCCACCGTACCATCTTTCTCTGAGTTCTGGGGGTATTTATACATGTACTTGCCACCGCACCATCTTGCTCAGAGTTCTGGGGTATTTATACATGCAATTGCCACCCTACCATCTTTCTCTGAGTTCTGGGGGTATTTATACATGTCATTGCCACCGTACCATCTTGCTCTGAGTTCTGGGGGTATTTATACATGTAGTTGCCACCGTACCATCTTTCTCTGAGTTCTGGGGGTATTTATACATGTAATTGCCACCGTCCCATCTTTCTCTGAGTTCTGGGGGTATTTATACATGTATTGCCACCCTACCATCTTTCTCTGAGTTCTGGGGGTATTTATATATGTAGTTGCCACCGTACCATCTTGCTCAGAGTTCTGGGGTATTTATACATGTAATTGCCACCCTACCATCTTTCTCTTAGTTCTGGGGGTATTTATACATGTAATTGCCACCGTACCAATGTGCTCTGAGTTCTAGGGGTATTTATACATGTAGTTGCCACCGTACCATCTTGCTCAGAGTTCTGGGGTATTTATACATGCAATTGCCACCCTACCATCTTTCTCTTAGTTCTGGGGGTATTTATACATATAGTTGCCACCGTACCATCTTTCTCTGAGTTCTGGGGGTATTTATACATGTAGTTGCCACCGTACCATCTCGCTCAGAGTTCTGGGGTATTTATACATGTCATTGCCACCGTACCAATGTGCTCTGAGTTCTGGGGTATTTATACATGCAATTGCCACCCTACCATCTTTCTCTTAGTTCTGGGGGTATTAATACATGTAGTTGCCACCGTACCATCTTTCTCTGAGTTCTGGGGGTATTTATACACGTAATTGCCACCGTACCATCTTGCTCTGAGTTCTGGGGGTATTTATACATGTAATTGCCACCCTACCATCTTTCTCTTAGTTCTGGGGGTATTTATACATGTAGTTGCCACTGTACCATCTTTCTCTGAGTTCTGGGGTATTTATCCATGTAATTGCCACTCTACCATCTTTCTCTGAGTTCTGGGGGTATTTATACACGTAATTGCCACCGTACCATCTTGCTCTGAGTTCTGGGGATATTTATACATGTAGTTGCCACCGTACCATCTTGCTCAGAGTTCTGGGGTATTTATACATGTAATTGCCACCCTACCATCTTTCTCTTTGTTCTGGGGGTATTTATACATGTCATTGCCACCGTACCAATGTGCTCTGAGTTCTAGGGGTATTTATACATGTAATTGCCACCATACCACCTTGCTCTGAGTTCTGTGAGTATTTATACATGTAATTGCCACCTTACCATCTTTCTCTGAGTTCTGGGGATATTTATACATGTAGTTGCCACCGTACCATCTTGCTCAGAGTTCTGGGGTATTTATACATGTAATTGCCACCCTACCATCTTTCTCTGAGTTCTGGGAGTATTTATACATGTAATTTCCACCGTACTATCTTTCTCTTAGTTCTGTGAGTATTTATACATGTAATTGCCACTGTACCATCTTTCTCTGAGTTCTGGTGGTATTTATACATTTAATTGCCACTTTACCATCTTGCTCAGAGCTCTAGGGGTATTTATACATGTAATTGCCACTGTACCATCTCTCTCTGAGTTCGGGGTTTTTTTTTTTTTTATATATGTAATTGCCACCGTGCCATCTTGTCAGAGTTGTGGAGGTATTTATACATGTAGTTGCCACCGTACCATCTTTCTCTTAGTTCTGTGAGTATTTATACATGTAATTGCCACCTTACCATCTTGCTCTGAGTTCTGGTGGTATCTATACATGTAGTTGCCATCGTACCATCTTGCTCAGAGTTCTGGGGTATTTATACATGTAATTGCCACCGTACCATCTTGCTCTGAGTTCTGGGGTATTTATACATGTAGTTGCCACTGTACCATCTTTCTCTGAGTTCTGGGGTATTTATCCATGTAATTGCCACTCTACCATCTTTCTCTTAGTTCTGGGGGTATTTATACATGTCATTGCCATCGTACCATCTTGCTCTGAGTTCTGAGGGTATTTATACATGTAGTTGCCACCGTACCATCTCGCTCATAGTTGTGGGGTATTTATACATGTAATTGCCACCATACCATCTTGCTCTGAGTTCTGTGAGTATTTATAAATGTAATTGCCACTGTACCATCTTGCTCAGAGTTCTGGGGTATTTATACATGTAATTGCCACCCTACCATCTTTCTCTGAGTTCTGGGGGTATTTATACACGTAATTGCCACCGTCCCATCTGTCTCTGAGTTCTGGGGGTATTTATACATGTATTGCCACCCTACCATCTTTCTCTGAGTTCTGGGGGTATTTATATATGTAGTTGCCACCGTACCATCTTGCTCAGAGTTCTGGGGTATTTATACATGTAATTGCCCCCCTACCATCTTTCTCTTTGTTCTGGGGGTATTTATACATGTCATTGCCACCGTACCAATGTGCTCTGAGTTCTAGGGGTATTTATACATGTAGTTGCCACCCTACCATCTTGCTCAGAGTTCTGGGATAATTATACATACAATTGCCACCCTACCATCTTTCTCTTAGTTCTGGGGGTATTTATACATGTAGTTGCCACCGTACCATCTTTCTCTGAGTTCTGGGGGTATTTATACATGTAGTTGCCACTGTACCATCTTGCTCAGAGTTCTGCGGTATTTATACATGCAATTGCCACCCTACCATCTTTCTCTTAGTTCTGGGGGTATTTATACATGTAGTTGCAACGGTACCATCTTGCTCTGAGTTCTGGGGATATTTATACATGTAGTTGCCACCGTACCATCTTTCTCTGAGTTCTGGGGGTATTTATACATGTCATTGCCACCGTACCATCTTGCTCTGAGTTCTGGGGGTATTTATACATGTAGTTGCCACCGTACCATCTTTCTCTGAGTTCTGGGGGTATTTATACATGTAATTGCCACCGTACCATCTTTCTCTGAGTTCGGGGGGTATATATACATGTAATTGCCACGTACCATCTTTCTCTGAGTTCGGGGGGTATATATACATGTAATTGCCACCGTACCATCTTGCTTGGAGTTCTGGGGGTATTTATACATGTAATTGCCACCGTACCATCTTGCTCTGAGTTCTAGGGTATTTATACTTGTAATTGCCACCGTATCATTCCTCTCTGTCTTCTTTGGGTATCTATACATGTAATTGCCACCGTACCATCTATGCTCAGAGTTCTGGGGTATTTATACATGTAATTACCACCGTACCATCTTGCTCAGAGTTTTGGGGGTATTTATGCATGTAATTGCCACCATACCATCTTTCTCTGAGTTCAGGGAGTATTTATACATGTTATTGCCTCCGTTCCATCTTGCTCAGAGTTCTGGGGGTATTTATACATGTAATTGCCACTGTACCATCTTTCTCTGAGTTCAGGGGGTATTTATACATGTAATTGCCACCGTGCCATCGTGCTCAGAGTTCTAGGGGTATTTATACATGTAATTGCCACCGTACCATTCATCTCTGTCTTCTGGGGGTATTTATACATGTAATTGCCACCATCTCTGAGTTCAGGGAGTATTTATACATGTAATTGCCTCCGTACCATCTTGCTCAGAGTTCTGGGGGTATTTATACATGTAATTGCCACTGTACCATCTTTCTCTGAGTTCAGGGGGTATTTATACATGTAATTGCCACCGTGCCATCTTGCTCAGAGTTCTAGGGGTATTTATACATGTAATTGCCACCGTACCATTCATCTCTGTCTTCTGGGGGTATTTATACATGTAATTGCCACCGTACTATCTTGCTCGGAGTTCTGGGGGTATTTATGCATGTAATTGCCACCCTACCATCTTTCTCTGAGTTCGGGGGGTATATATACATGTAATTGCCACCGTGCCATCTTGCTCTGAGTTCTGGGGGTATTTATGCATGTAATTGCCACCATACCATCTTCTCTGAGTTCGGGGGGTATGTATACATGCAATTGCCACCCTACCATCTTTCTCTGAGTTCTGGGGATATTTATACATGTAATTGCCACCATACCACCTTGCTCTGAGTTCTGTGAGTATTTATACATGTAATTGCCACCGTCCCATCTTTCTCTGAGTTCTGGGGGTATTTATACATGTAATTGCCACTGTACCATCTTGCTCAGAGTTCTGCGGTATTTATACATGCAATTGCCACCCTACCATCTTTCTCTTAGTTCTGGGGGTATTTATACATGTAATTGCCACTGTACCATCTTTCTCTGAGTTCTGGGGGTATTTATACATGTAATTGCCACTTTACCATCTTGCTCAGAGCTCTAGGGGTATTTATACATGTAATTGCCACTGTACCATCTCTCTCCGAGTTCGGGGTTTTTTTTTTTATATATGTATTTGCCACCGTGCCATCTTGCTCAGAGTTGTCGGGGTATTTATACATGTAGTTGCCACCGTACCATCTTTCTCTTAGTTCTGTGAGTATTTATACATGTAATTGCCACCTTACCATCTTGCTCTGAGTTCTGGTGGTATCTATACATGTAGTTGCCATCGTACCATCTTGCTCAGAGTTCTGGGGTATTTATACATGTAATTGCCACCGTACCATCTTGCTCTGAGTTCTGGGGGATCTATACATGTCATTGCCACCGTACCATCTTGCTTGGAGTTCTGGGGGTATTTATACATGTAATTGCCACCGTACCATCTTGCTCTGAGTTCTAGGGTATTTATACTTGTAATTGCCACCGTATCATTCCTCTCTGTCTTCTTTGGGTATCTATACATGTAATTGCCACCGTACCATCTATGCTCAGAGTTTTGTGGGTATTTATACATGTAATTGCCTCCGTACCATCTTGCTCAGAGTTCTGGAGGTATTTATACATGTAATTGCCACTGTACCATCTTTCTCTGAGTTCAGGGGGTATTTATACATGTCATTGCCACCGTGCCATCGTGCTCAGAGTTCTAGGGGTATTTATACATGTAATTGCCACCGTGCCATCGTGCTCAGAGTTCTAGGGGTATTTATACATGTAATTGCCACCATACCATTCATCTCTGTCTTCTGGGGGTATTTATACATGTAATTGCCACCGTACCATTCCTCTCTGTCTTCTGGAGGTATTTATACATGTAATTGCAACTGTACCATCTTTCTCTAAGTTCTGGGGGTATTTATACATGTAATTGCCTCTGTACCATCTTTCTCTGAGTTCTGGTTGTATTTATACATGTAGTTGCCACCGTACCATCTTGCTCTGAGTTCTGGTTGTATTTATACATGTAGTTGCCACCGTACCATCTTGCTCAGAGTTCTAGGGGTATTTATACATGTAATTGCCACCGTACCATCTTTCTCTGAGTTCTGGGGTATTTATACACGTTATTGCCACCGTACCATCTTTCTCTGAGTTCGGGGGGTATATGTACATGTAATTGTCACCGTACCATCTTTCTCTGAGTTCTGGGGGTATTTATACATGTAATTGCCACCGTAACATCTTCCACTGAGTTCTGGGGGTATTTATACATGTAATTGCCACCGTACCATTCACTTCTGTCTTCTGGGGGTATTTATACATTTAATTGCCACCGTACCATCTTGCACAATGCTTTGTAAGGCTATACCTTTATTGCTACTTGATTTTTTATTCAAAAAATTCACTAGTTTCTATAAAAAATGTAATTTTAGAAAAGAATTGCAACTTGGTAGTTTGGAGTACATAGTAGATACCCGACCTCCCTTAGACCGTGCCCACCGCATCAGACATCCGGGTTGCTTTTATAGACCCGCGCCGACCCGAGCATGTGCAGTGTCTATAAAAGACGAAGTTGGAAGCCGGAAGTGGCGGGTAAGGAGATCAGAGGGTAAATCCGTGGGTATCGGGCCGGCCCGCACATCACTAGTACATAGATATATGTTCTTATTATTTGCCAGAATCTGCTCTTTCTAATAATGTGTAGTTTTCTAGGGTAAACCTACTGTTAGTTGAATGTTTGGGCAGCAGTGCTTTGGAATTTTAGTAGTGAACTGCTTGGAGTTTTGATCTATACAAGTGAGAAATATTCATTAAATTATATTATTTGGTATTGACGTGTTGAAGAGAAATTGAACTTTCCAAATATACTGTGTCTCGTACATAAAATAAATTGTGTTTGATATGTGTGATTGTATTATGTGAAAAAAAAATTTTTTATTTCAAATCGGCCATATCTGACAGCATTGAAAGGGTAAGAGCCATTGTACAGTAATTACCATTTTCATCCCCTAGATGGCAGTGTAGAGATGGGTTAGATTAGACATTAGCTGTATATATAGTGTTTGGCCACTAGAGGGAGTAGTGAGACACATAGGAGGTTCTAAGAGGGCGGAGTTTAGAAGAATATGAAAGGAGACAAGTCACAGGGGCAGATGTGCATCAGAGGAGGAACATCTATTGAAGAAGCCACTTTGCAGGAGAACCACAGCCAGGACCCAAGTAAGAAGAAAGTGTGAGGCCTGGTTAGCATAGGATTAGTTTTCTTATAGTCACTGCTCAGCCCTTTAGAGGGGAATGTGGTGGCAGGTCCCCTTAGCATTAGGGCTGCGTAAGCATGGTGGTTTTATTCAATGTTATTTATTTAGTGGGATTGCACATTAATTATGGTAGATTTTGAAACCTTAAGTAGCCCCAAAAAAACCCTGGGTTTTTTTATTAACAATTTTCATTCATTTGTCTTTATCAGGAATATGCCAGTAAGAAGCAGAAGAAAAGAGATAAAGCAGAAGGGATGGAATTGAGATCATAATACAGAAGAAGACAAGACATTTCTTGGGACACTCTCATGGTAAGTATTATGGCTTTTGTTGGTACAGGTTCTGTGTGTAGATAAACCGCACCTCTCACCCTTTCCACGATGCTTCCTGCCCTGGTGGTGCAGATCTCTCTAGACGGTCAGCACTCGTCAGTACAATGTAGAAGATTTAAGAGAATAGCACAACACCATGTATGTTGCAGGTGGGGAGCTTACCCCTTTTATTTAAAGTGACCACATTGATGCACAGGTGGTCACTTTAAATAAAAGGGGTAAGCTCCCCACCTGCAACATACATGGTGGTGTTGTATTCTCTTAAATCTTCTATTTTGTTGGTACAGAACATGCTCAGGCTTTGCCCAATAAGACAATTTCTGGTAGTGGGCTATAGAAGTAATTCATAGATAAGGGTTGAGAAAGTTCTTTTTTTATTTATTATACTATACAGCAGATAGACAGCAGCCAGATATACATTTAATTGACAGGCAGTGTCCGAACTGGGACCCACTGGCATGTCCTCGTTATTAGTTTCATTATATTTCCAACCATTGGCTCTACATTGTCCTTTCAGACCCAACTTCTTTCTCTCCGCTGCCTGAGGAAGCTTGCTGCCCCCCCTCGTGTGCTCATCTTTTTGCAACAGAGGGAGTCAAGGGGGAGGTCCACAATGTTGGCGGAGGGGTCCAGAGCCAATGTGTTCTCTGCGCTTGTATTTAGAATTTAGGTAACTAATAGTATTTGAAAGATAAAATACTTCAAGGTGAAAACTTTGAGGGGATTTTTGGAAATGTAACCAAATATAAAAACTTAGGAAAGGTTTGCGGCTTGATGCTTTGGAGTAGAAAGACAAGCATATCTACAGTTATTGGGATTCAGTGGAATGTGTACTTTCCAAAAATATATGTTTTTGAGGGTTAATGTAGTGTTTTCTACCTTTGCCCCTCATAAGAAATCTATAAATGTGTTGATTTGGCAGTATCTGGAATGACAGGACTGATGGCTCAAATGGGGTGTCTTCGTTTTGGGGCCCCCATATGCCACATACTTAGATAAACCTATACGTATAGATGTCCGACCACAGAGTCAGCCTATATCAGTGGTACAAGGATATCTAATAGGAATAATGTTATAAAAATGTTATCTGTAGGTGTATAGAACTGACTCTTTGCTGTGACAGCGGTGCCACCAACCAGTGTGTCAATCAATAGGAGCTGCAGCCACAGAGTGCTGTCCATGGTACTGAATGGAAAAGGCAGTTTAAGCTTCCCTCAATGGCTGCATTAGTTATTGCAGTATATGTACCATAAGTCACATGTTAGATATGTACTTATTATAGCAAATGTGTTTTAGCCACAAAGGGATCCCTCCCGCCCATACCTTAACCACACAGAAGTCGCATTCTAATTGGCCGACCAGGTTGTTCTCTCTCCTTTACAATAAACACAAGGCAGTGATTATTACGCAGCACATGAAGCCCATTGTTTGTTTTTTTTCTGCCCAACTCCCTGAACCTCTGGCACACAGAACTGGAGAATATTCCGGTTTGACCAATTGTGTTTGTGCAATGAATAGAAACACCCGCTTTGTTTCTAATAATAGAATTCAGGGAACCTGCCTGCCCCTCTACCCACACTGGGAACCCACCAGCCACTTTACCCACACAGGCAACCCACCTGCCCTTTTACCCATGTAAGGAACCCGCCCGCCCCTTTACCCATGCCGGGAACCCGCAGGGAACCCCCTACCCCTTTACACGCGCTGGCAACATGCCTGTCCCTTTACCCACCCAGGGATCCCGCCTGCCTTTGACAAAGCTTGTGCACAAGCGAGTGAAAAGGCACATCAGGCGATACTAATTTTTAAACTATTAGGCAGGGAGGGTCCATTTAGCTTGCGGGTTGGTGAATAGGTGGAAGGGTTGGTTTGGGTGGAAGCGAATGGTTTACACTACGTTAAGAGTCTGAATTCACTTCTGCTGAAACTTTTTAACTTTCCCCTACAGTACTTTGTGGTACGCGCACACCAAGGAAACTGAGCGGCTATATTCCGGGGTGCCGAATGAGAAGCACATTAAGAGAACAGTGCTGGTAGAACCAGGAAGTGTATAATTTTAAGTACATCTAGGGCACTGTGCAGGTGAAGTCCTCTGTGCTTTGTCATTTTATTACTATAAACGAATGATGCGGGAGGAATCAGCGGTGCTTAATTGCAAGCACACTAAGAGATGTGTGGGTGTTGGTTTCCATCCCTATAACACTGACCACCTGAGGGCTCTCAGGCTAATTTGGATGCTGATTGCAGCCTGACAGTCGCATTGGCCCCACTGTCACTGGAGATCGCTCTGCAACAGGAGGGATGGCTGCCAGAAGTCGCCACTCATTGCTCAGTGTTCTGCCGGGGCTGGTTCTGGACATTCTACTCGCCTCCAGGTTTATCCTGCCCAGAGTGGCCGAGCTGCAGAGAGCCAACCGGAGGAGAGCGGGTGTGAAGGGGGTGGTTTGTCAGAAGGGCAGGCTGTGAGCTGCGGGTGACAAGTTGCATTAAGGAGTGATTACAACAGGGTAATAGGTTGGCCACAGCAGCAGCTTCACAATGACATGTTTACACATCAGCATCACATCACTGACACATTTCCTGCCGCTGCCAAAGTCGCGTCGCTTCCAGTTTTGGCAGAAGGCGGGTTAGGGGCAAGATGTGGAGCGCAGATCTACAGAGTGAGTTGCCCTATCGCCGTTTTTGAGTATACAGGAAGCAGTGTTTTCAAACAGTATTTTTTTAATGAAACATTAATATTAATAAACTTTATTCAGGTTAGTTCTATTATTAGTGTGGGTAGAATTGATTTTTTAATAAAACATTTTTTAGTGTTACTGGTTCTTTAATCGCACATTGCTTTATGGGAATTGGAATTGTGTTAACTGAGATCAATAATCTAGTCACAATTTAACTCTTCGTATTGAATCTATAAGCTGATGACTAGCTTTTTTCTCCTAATCTTTTAATTTACAATTTTTTTGGCACATTATTTTAACGGTTATAAGTAAAGGTTAAGTTTTATCTTTAATTTCATGGTGGGAATTCAGATGGATATAGTGGGAGGGGGCAAACCTATGGGCCATGCTCTCTCTCTTCTGACCTAATTGTACAAAAATGACAGGAGAGTTTAAAAACGTAATTTGTCCAAAAAACCCTGATTTTTTTATTGATAATGTTCATACATTTTTCTGACTCTTTATCAGGAATATGCCAGTAAGAAGCAGAAGAAAAGAGAAGGATAAAGCAGAACGGATGGAATTGAGATCAGAAGACAAGACATTTCCCTGGGACACTCTCATGGTAAGTATTATGGCTTTGGTCGTACAAAACATGTTCAGACTTAGTCCCAGTAACTACCGGGGGTGCACAGGGTGCAAGTGATCCAGGGCCCTTGGTCCCGGTGGGGCCCCGCTAGGAAAATACTTCTCCTGAATAACCAGGCTATTCCACAGCCACCTAAGGAGGTCCTTCAGCAGGAATAGGCCAATTAGGGAACAGCAGCACTTTCAATTTGCTATAAAACCTGAAGTGCCCCCCCCGATTGACCAGTTTGTACATTGAAATACTTTGTGCCAAAAAAGTTTTTTTTTTTCATCACTTCTGCTGGCTCCTGTCTGTGTAACCTGATCCCCCCCCCCCTGCACAGAACACTCAGCTAAGCAGAGAGGAAAGGAATGCAGCTGACAGCAGCAAGAAACACTATTTCCTTATTCGCCTGCTGCTTCCAAAGTAAGATTCTGTTACTAATAATATTGTACTAAGTCAATTGTGCATCGTAATGGAAATCTGGGGCTGGGGTTATTGTACATGTTATTTCCACTTTGGTATTTATAAATGTAATTACCACCGTACAATTCCTCTTTGTCTTCTGGGGGTATTTATACATGTAATTGCCACCGTATCATCTTTCTCTGAGTTCTGGGTTATTTATACATGTAATTGCCACCGTACCATTCCTCTCTGTCTTCTGGGGGTATTAATACATATATTTGCCACCCTACCATCTTTCTCTGAGTTTTGGGTGTATTTATACATGTAATTGCCACCGTACCATCTTGCTCTTAGTTCTGGGGGTGTTTATACATGTAATTGCCACTGTACCATTGTGCTCTCTCTTCTGGGGGGTTTTATGCATGTAATTGCCACCGTACCATCTTTCTCTAAATTCTTGGGGTATTTATACATATAATTCTGGGGTATTTATTCATGTCATTACCGCCATACCATCTTGCTCAGAGTTTTGGGGGTATGTATACATTTGCCACCGTACCATCTTGCTCTGTGTTCTGGGGTATTTATACATGTAATCGCCACAGTACCATCTTGCTCTGAGTTCTGCGGGTATTTATACATGTAATTGCCACCGTACAATTCCTCTCTTCTGGGGGTATTTATACATGTAAATGCCACCGTATCAGCTTTCTCCTAGTGCAGGGGGTCTTTATACATGTAATTGCCAGCGTACCATTCCTCTCTGTCTTCTGGGGGTATTTATAAACGTAATTGCCACTGTACCATCTTGCTCAGAGTTCTGGGGTATTTATACATGTAATTGCCACGGTATCATACCATCTTGCTCGGAATTCTGGGGGTATTTATACATGCAATTGCCACCGTACAATCTTGCTCAGAGTTCCTGGGGTATTTATACATGAAATTGCCACTGTACCATTCTTCTCTGTCTTCTGGGGGTATTTATACATGTAATTGCCACCGTACCATCTTGATCAGAGTTCTGGGGGTATTTATACATGTAATTGCCACCGTACCACCTTGCTCTGAGTTCTGGGGGTGTTTATACATGTAATTGCCACCATACCATCTTGCTCAGAGTTCTGGGGGTATTTATACATGTAATTGCCACCGTACCATCTTGCTCTGAGTTCTAGGGTATTTATACATGTAATTGCCACCGTACCATCTTGCTCGGAGTTCTGAGGGGAATTTATACATGTAATTGCCACCATACCATCTTGCTCAGAGTTCTGGGGGTATTTATACATGTAATTGCCACCGTACCATCTTGCTCAGAGTTCTGTGGGTATTTATACATGTAATTGTCACCGTACCATCTTGCTTGGAGTTCTGAGGGGAATTTATACATGTAATTGCCACCATACCATCTTGCTCAGAGTTCTGTGGGTATTTATACATGTAATTGTCACCGTACCATCTTGCTTGGAGTTCTGGGGGTATTTATACATGTAATTGCCACCGTACCATTCTTCTCTGTCTTCTGGGGGTATTTATACATGTAATTGCCACCGTACCATCTTGCTTGGAGTTCTGGGGGTATTTATACATGTAATTGCCACCGTTCCATTTTTCTCTGTCTTCTGGGGGTATTTATACATGTAATTGCCACCGTACCATCTTGCTTGGAGTTCTGTGGGTATTTATACATGTAATTGCCACCGTACCATTCTTCTCTGTCTTCTGGGGGTATTTATACATGTAATTGCCACCGTACCATCTTGCTCTGAGTTCTGGGGGTATTTATACATGTAATTGCCACCGTACCATCTTGATCAGAGTTCTGTGTGTATTTATACATGTAATTGCCACCGTACCATTTTTCTCTGTCTTCTGGGGGTATTTATAGATGTAGTTGCCACCGTACCATCTTGCTTGGAGTTCTGGGGGTATTTATACATGTAATTGCCACCGTACCATCTTGCTCAGAGTTCTGGTGGTATTTATACATGTAATTGCCACCGTACCATCTTGCTTGGAGTTCTGGGGGTATTTATACATGTAATTGCCACCGTACCATTCTTCTCTGTCTTCTGGGGGTATTTATACATGTAATTGCCACCGTACCATCTTGATCAGAGTTCTGGGGGTATTTATACATGTAATTGCCACCGTACCATCTTGCTCTGAATTCTGGGGTATTTATACATGTAATTGCCACCGTACCATCTTGCTCGGAGTTCTGAGGGGAATTTATACATGTAATTGCCACCGTACCATCTTGCTTGGAGTTCTGGGGGTATTTATACATGTAATTGCCACCGTACCATCTTGATCAGAGTTCTGTGGGTATTTATACATGTAATTGTCACCGTACCATCTTGCTTGGAGTTCTGGGGGTATTTATACATGTAATTGCCACCGTACCATTCTTCTCTGTCTTCTGGGGGTATTTATAAATGTAATTGCCACCGTACCATCTTGCTTGGAGTTCTGGGGGTATTTATACATGTACTGTAATTGCCACCGTTCCATTTTTCTCTGTCTTCTGGGGGTATTTATACATGTAATTGCCACCGTACCATCTTGCTTGGAGTTCTGTGGGTATTTATACATGTAATTGCCACCGTACCATTCTTCTCTGTCTTCTGGGGGTATTTATACATGTAATTGCCACCGTACCATCTTTTTCTGAGTTCTGGGGGTATTTATACACGTAAATGCCACCGTGCCTTCTTGCTCTGTGTTCTAGGGTATTTATACATGTAATTGCCATCGTATCATTCCTCTATGTCTTCTGGGGGAATTTATAAATGTCATTTCCACCATACCATCTTGCTCTGAGTTCTGGGCAATTTATACATGTAATTGCCACCGTACCATCTTACTCGAAATTCTGGGGGTATTTATACATGTAATTGCCACCATACCATTCGACTCTGTCTTCTGGGGGTATTTATACATGTAATTGCCACGTACCATCTTTCTCTGAGTTCTGGGGTATTTATACATGTAATTGCCACCGTACCCTCTCTGTCTTCTGGAGGTATTTATACATGTAATTGCCACCGTGCCATCTTTCTCTGTGTTCTGGGGTATTTATACATGTAATTGCCATCGTATCATCTTTCTCTGTGTTCTGGGGGTATTTATACATGTAATTGCCACCGTACCATCTTTCTCTGAGTTCTGGGGTATTTATACATGTAATTGCCACCGTACCATTCTTCTCTGTCTTCTGGGGGTATTTATACATGTAATTGCCACGTACCATCTTTCTCTGAGTTCTGGGGTATTTATACATGTAATTGCCACCGTATTATTCCTCTCTGTCTTCCGGAGGTATTTATACATGTAATTGCCACCATATCATCTTGTCGGCGTTCTGGGGGTATTTATACATGTAATTGCCACTGTACTATCTTGCTCAGAGTTCTGAGAATATTTATACATGTAATTACCACCGTTCCATCTTGCTCATGGTTCTGGGAGTATTTATACATGTAATTGCCACTGTACCATCTTGCTCAGAGTTCTGAGAATATTTATACATGTAATTACCACCGTTCCATCTTGCTCATGGTTCTGGGAGTATTTATACATGTAATTGCCACCGTACCATCTTGCTTGGAGTTCTGGGGGTATTAATACATGTAATTGCCACCGTACCATCTTGCTCTGAGTTCTGGGCAATTTATACATGTAATTGCCACCGTACCATCTTGCTCGGAGTTCTGGGGGTATTTATACATGTAATTGCCACCATACCATCTTTCTCTGAGTTCTGGGGGTATTTATACATGTAATTGCCACCCTACCATTCCTCTCTGTCTTCTGGAGGTATTTATACATGTAATTGCCACCATATCATCTTGTAGGCATTCCGGGGGGTATTTATACATGTAATTGCCACCCTACCATTCCTCTCTGTCTTCTGGAGGTATTTATACATGTAATTGCCACCATATCATCTTGTAGGCATTCTGGGGGGTATTTATACATGTAATTGCCACCATATCATCTTGTAGGCATTCTGGGGGGTATTTATACATGTAATTGCCACCGTACCATCTTGCTTGGAATTCTGGGGGTATTTATGCATTTAATTGCCACCGTACCATTCCTCTCTGTCGTCTGGGGGTATTTATTCATGTAATTGCCACCGTACCATCTTTCTCTGAGTTCTGGGGTATTTATACATGTAATTGCCACCGTATTATTCCTCTCTGTCTTCCGGAGGTATTTATACATGTAATTGCCACCATATCATCTTGTCGGCGTTCTGGGGGTATTTATACATGTAATTGCCATCGTATCATCTTTCTATGAGTTCTGGGCAATTTATACATGTAATTGCCACCGTACCATCTTACTCGAAATTCTGGGGGTATTTATACATGTAATTGCCACCATACCATTCGACTCTGTCTTCTGGGGGTATTTATGCATGTAATTGCCACGTACCATCTTTCTCTGAGTTCTGGGGTATTTATACATGTAATTGCCACCGTACCCTCTCTGTCTTCTGGAGGTATTTATACATGTAATTGCCACCGTGCCATCTTTCTCTGTGTTCTGGGGTATTTATACATGTAATTGCCATCGTATCATCTTTCTCTGTGTTCTGGGGGTATTCATACAAGTAATTGCCACCGTACCATCTTTCTCTGAGTTCTGGGGGTATTTATACATGTAATTGCCACCGTGCCATCTTTCTCTGAGTTCTGGGGGTATTTATACATGTAATTGACACCGTACCATCTTGCTTGGAGTTCTGGGGGTATTTATACATGTAATTGCCACCGTACCATTCCTCTCTGTCTTCTGGGGGTATTTATACATGTAATTGCCACGTACCATCTTTCTCTGAGTTCTGGGGTATTTATACATGTAATTGCCACCGTATTATTCCTCTCTGTCTTCCGGAGGTATTTATACATGTAATTGCCACCATATCATCTTGTCGGCGTTCTGGGGGTATTTATACATGTAATTGCCACTGTACTATCTTGCTCAGAGTTCTGAGAATATTTATACATGTAATTACCACCGTTCCATCTTGCTCATGGTTCTGGGAGTATTTATACATGTAATTGCCACTGTACCATCTTGCTCAGAGTTCTGAGAATATTTATACATGTAATTACCACCGTTCCATCTTGCTCATGGTTCTGGGAGTATTTATACATGTAATTGCCACCGTACCATCTTGCTTGGAGTTCTGGGGGTATTAATACATGTAATTGCCACCGTACCATCTTGCTCTGAGTTCTGGGCAATTTATACATGTAATTGCCACCGTACCATCTTGCTCGGAGTTCTGGGGGTATTTATACATGTAATTGCCACCATACCATCTTTCTCTGAGTTCTGGGGGTATTTATACATGTAATTGCCACCCTACCATTCCTCTCTGTCTTCTGGAGGTATTTATACATGTAATTGCCACCATATCATCTTGTAGGCATTCTGGGGGGTATTTATACATGTAATTGCCACCGTACCATCTTGCTTGGAGTTCTGGGGGTATTTATGCATTTAATTGCCACCGTACCATTCCTCTCTGTCGTCTGGGGGTATTTATTCATGTAATTGCCACCGTACCATCTTTCTCTGAGTTCTGGGGTATTTATACATGTAATTGCCACCGTATTATTCCTCTCTGTCTTCCGGAGGTATTTATACATGTAATTGCCACCATATCATCTTGTCGGCGTTCTGGGGGTATTTATACATGTAATTGCCACCGTATCATCTTTCTATGAGTTCTGGGGGTATTTATACATGTAATTGCCACCGTACCATGTTGCTCTGAGTTCTGGGGTATTTATGCATGTAAATGCCACCGTATTATCTTTCTCTGTGTTCTGGGGGTATTTATACATGTAATTGCCACCGTACCATCTTGCTCAGAGCTCTGGGTGTATTCATACATGTAATTACCACCGTTCCATCTTGCTCATGGTTCTGGGAGTATTTATACATGTAATTGCCACTGTACCATCTTGCTCAGAGTTCTGAGGGTATTTATACATGAATTGCCACCGTACCATCTTGCTCTGAGTTCTGAAGTATTTACACATGTAATTGCCACCGTACCATCTTGCTTGGAGTTCTGGGGGTATTAATACATGTAATTACCACCGTACCATCTTGCTCTGAGTTCTGGGCATTTTATACATGTAATTGCCACCGTACAATCTTGCTCGGAGTTCTGGGGTATTTATACATGTAATTGCCACCATACCATCTTTCTCTGAGTTCTGGGGGTATTTATACATGTAATTGCCACCGTACCATTCCTCTCTGTCTTCTGGAGGTATTTATACATGTAATTGCCACCATATCATCTTGCTCAGAGTTCTGGGGGTATTTATACATGTAATTGCCACCGTACCATCTTGCTCTTAGTTCTGCGTGTATTTATACATGTAATTGCCACTGTGCCATCTTGCTCTGAGTTCTGGGGGTATTTATACATGTAATTGCCACTGTACCATTCCTCTCTGTCTTCTGGAGGTATTTATACATGTAATTGCCACCATATCATCTTGTCGGCATTCTGGGGGGTATTTATACATGTAATTGCCACCGTACCATCTTTCTCTGAGTTCTGGGGTATTTATACATGTAATTGCCACCGTACCATTCTTCTCTGTCTTCTGGGGGTATTTATACATGTAATTGACACCGTACCATCTTGCTTGGAGTTTTGGGGGTATTTATACATTTAATTGCCACCGTACCATTCCTCTCTATCTTCTGGGGGTATTTATACATGTAATTGCCACCGTACCATGTTGCTCTGAGTTCTGGGGGTATTTATACATGTAATTGCCACCGTACCATCTTGCTCTGAGTTCTGGGGTATTTATGCATGTAAATGCCACCGTATTATCTTTCTCTGTGTTCTGGGGGTATTTATACATGTAATTGCCACTGTAACATCTTTCTCTGAGTTTTGGGATATTTATACATGTAATTGCCACCGTACCATCTTGCTCAGCGTTCTGAGGGTATTTATACATGTAATTTCCACCGTACCATCTTGCTCAGGGTTCTGGGGGTATTTATACATGTAATTGCCACCGTATCATCTTTCTTGGAGTTCTGGGAGTATTAATACATGTAATTACCACCGTTCCATCTTGCTCATGGTTCTGGGAGTATTTATACATGTAATTGCCACTGTACCATCTTGCTCAGAGTTCTGAGAATATTTATACATGTAATTGCCACCGTACCATCTTGCTTGGAGTTCTGGGGGTATTAATACATGTAATTGCCACCATACCATCTTTCTCTGAGTTCTGGGGTATTTATACATGTAATTGCCACCGTACCATCTTGCTCTGAGTTCTTGGCAATTTATACATGTAATTGCCACCGTACCATCTTGCTCGGAGTTCTGGGGGTATTTATACATGTAATTGCCACCATACCATCTTTCTCTGAGTTCTGGGGTATTTATACATGTAATTGCCACCGTACTATTCCTCTGTCTTCCGGAGGTATTTATACATGTAATTGCCACCATATCATCTTGTCGGCGTTCTGGGGGTATTTATACATGTAATTGCCACCGTACCATGTTGCTCTGAGTTCTGCATGTATTTATACATGTAATTGCCACCGCACCATCTTGCTCTGAGTTCTGGGGTATTTTTGCATGTAAATGCCACAGTATTATCTTTCTCTGTGTTCTGGTGGTATTTATACATGTAATTGCCACTGTAACATCTTTCTCTGAGTTCTGGGGTATTTATACATGTAATTGCCACCGTACCATCTTGCTCTGAGTTCTGGGGGTATTTATACATGTAATTACCACCGTACCATCTTGCTCAGGGTTCTGGGGGTATTTATACATGTAATTGCCACCGTATCATCTTGTTCTGAGTTCTGGGGGTATTTATACATGTAATTGCCACCGTACCATCTTGCTCAGAGCTCTGGGTGTATTCATACATGTAATTACCACCGTTCCATCTTGCTCATGGTTCTGGGAGTATTTATACATGTAATTGCCACTGTACCATCTTGCTCAGAGTTCTGAGGGTATTTATACATGAATTGCCACCGTACCATCTTGCTCTGAGTTCTGAGGTATTTACACATGTAATTGCCACCGTACCATCTTGCTTGGAGTTCTGGGGGTATTAATACATGTAATTACCACCGTACCATCTTGCTCTGAGTTCTGGGCATTTTATACATGTAATTGCCACCGTACAATCTTGCTCGGAGTTCTGGGGTATTTATACATGTAATTGCCACCATACCATCTTTCTCTGAGTTCTGGGGGTATTTATACATGTAATTGCCACCGTACCATTCCTCTCTGTCTTCTGGAGGTATTTATACATGTAATTGCCACCATATCATCTTGCTCAGAGTTCTGGGGGTATTTATACATGTAATTGCCACCGTACCATCTTGCTCTTAGTTCTGCGTGTATTTATACATGTAATTGCCACTGTGCCATCTTGCTCTGAGTTCTGGGGTATTTATACATGTAATTGCCTCTGTACCATCTTGCTCAGATTTCTGGGGGTATTTATACATGTAATTGCCACCGTACCATCTTGCTCTGAGTTCTGGGGGTATTTATACTTGTAATTGCCACCGTATCATCTTTCTCGGAGTTCTGGGAATATTAATACATGTAATTGCCACCGTTTCATCTTGCTCAGAGCTCTGGGTGTATTCATACATGTAATTACCACCGTTCCATCTTGCTCATGGTTCTGAGGGTATTTATACATGAATTGCCACCGTACCATCTTGCTCGGAGTTCTGGGGGTATTTATACATGTAATTGCCACCATACCATCTTTCTCTGAGTTCTGGGGGTATTTATACATGTAATTGCCACCGTACCATTCCTCTCTGTCTTCTGGAAGTATTTATACATGTAATTGCCACCATATAATCATGTCGGCATTCTGGGGGGTATTTATACATGTAATTGCCACCGTATCATCTTGCTCAGAGTTCTGGGGGTATTTATACATGTAATTGCCACCCTACCATCTTGCTCTTAGTTCTGCGTGTATTTATACATGAAATTGCCACTGTGCCATCTTGCTCTGAGTTCTGGGGTATTTATTCATGTAATTGCCTCTGTACCATCTTGCTCAGAGTTCTGGGGGTATTTATACATGTAATTGCCTCTGTACCATCTTGCTCAGAGTTCTGGGGGTATTTATACATGTAATTGCCACCGTACCGTCTTTCTCTGAGTTCTGGGGGTATTTATACTTGTAATTGCCACCGTATCATCTTTCTTGGAGTTCTGGGAATATTAATACATGTAGTTGCCACCGTACCATCTTGCTCAGAGTTCTGGGGTATTTATACATGTAATTGCCACTGTACCATCTTGCTCAGAGTTCTGGGGGTATTTATACATGAATTGCCACCGTACCATCTTGCTCTGAGTTCTGAGGTATTTACACATGTAATTGCCACCCTACCATCTTGCTCGGAGTTCTGGGGGTATTTATACATGTAATTGCCACCATACCATCTTTCTCTGAGTTCTGGGGGTATTTATACATGTAATTGCCACCGTACCATACCTCTCTGTCTTCTGTTGGTATTTATTCATGTATTTGCCACCGTACCATTCCTCTCTGTCTTCTGGGGGTATTTATACATGTAATTGCCACCGTATCATCTTGCTCTGAGTTCTGGGGGTATTTATACATGTAATTGCCACCGTACCATCTTGCTCTGAGTTCTGGGGGTATTTATACATGTAATTGCCACCGTATCATCTTGCTCTGAGTTCTGGGGGTATTTATACATGTAATTGCCACCATACTATCTTTCTCTGAGTTCTGGGGGTATTTATACATGTAATTGCCACCGTACCATCTTTCCCTGAGTTTTGGGGATATTTATACATGTAATTGCCACCGTACCATCTTGCTTGGAGTTCTGGGGGTATTTATACATGTAGTTGTCACCGTACCATCTTGCTCAGAGTTCTGGGGTTATTTATAATTGCCACCGTACCATCTTGCTCAGAGTTCTGGGGTATTTATACATGTAATTGCCACCGTACCATCTTTCTCTGAGTTCTGGTGGTATTTATACACGTAATTGCCACTGTCCCATCTTTCTCTGAGTTCTGGGGGTATTTATACATGTAGTTGCCACCGTACCATCTTGCTTGGAGTTCTGGGGGTATTTATACATGTATTTGCCACCCAACCATCTTTCTCTTAATTCTGGGGTAATTTATACATCTAATTGCCACCGTACCATCTTTTTCTGAGTTCTGGGGGTATTTATACACGTAAATGCCACCGTGCCTTCTTGCTAAGTGTTCTAAGGTATTTATAAATGTAATTGCCACCGTATTATTCCTCTCTGTCTTCCGGAGGTATTTATACATGTAATTGCCACCATCATCTTGTCGGCGTTCTGGGGGTATTTATACATGTAATTGCTACCGTATCATCTTTCTCTGAGTTCTGGGGGTATTTATACATGTAATTGCCACCGTACCATGTTGCTCTGAGTTCTGGGGGTATTTATACATGTAATTGCCACCGTGCCATCTTTCTCTGAGTTCTGCATGTATTTATACATGTAATTGCCACCGTACCATCTTGCTCTGTGTTCTGGGGGTATTTATACATGTAATTGCCACTGTAACATCTTTCTCTGAGTTTTGGGATATTTATACATGTAATTGCCACCGTACCATCTTGCTCAGGGTTCTGGGGGTATTTATACATGTAATTGCCACTGTACCATCTTGCTCAGAGTTCTGAGGGTATTTATACATGTAATTGCCACCGTACCATCTTGCTCTGAGTTCTGAGGTATTTACACATGTAATTGCCACCGTACCATCTTGCTTGGAGTTCTGGGGGTATTAATACATGTAATTGCCACCGTACCATCTTGCTCGGAGTTCTGGGGGTATTTATTCATGTAATTGCCACCGTACCATTCCTCTCTGTCTTCTGGGGGTATTTATACATGTAATTGCCACCATACCATCTTTCTCTGAGTTCTTTGGGTATTTATACATGTAATTGCCTCCGTACCATTCCTCTTTGTCTTCTGGAGGTATTTATACATGTAATTGCCACCATATCATCTTGTCGCTATTCTGGGGGGTATTTATACATGTAATTGCCACCGTATCATCTTGCTCAGAGTTCTGGGGGTATTTATACATGTAATTGCCACCGTACCATCTTGCTCTTAGTTCTGCGTGTATTTATACATGTAATTGCCACTGTGCCATCTTGCTCTGAGTTCTGGGGGTATTTATACATGTAATTGCCATCGTATCATCTTTCTCTGTGTTCTGGGGGTATTTATACATGTAATTGCTACCGTACCATCTTGTTCTGAGTTCTGGGGTATTTATACATGTAAATGCCACCGTATTATCCTTCTCTGTGTTCTGGGGGCATTTATACATGTAATTGCCACCGTACCATCTTGCTCAGCGTTCTGGGGGGTATTTATACATGTAATTACCACCGTTCCATTTTGCTCAGAGTTCTGGGGGTATTTATACATGTTATTGCCACTGTACCATCTTGCTCAGAGTTCTGGTGGTATTTATACATGTAATTGCCACCGTACCATCTCGCTCGGAGTTCTGGGGGTATTTATACATGTAATTGCCACCGTACCATCTTGCTCGGAGTTCTGGGGGTATTTATACATGCAATTGCCACCGTACCATTCATCTCTGTCTTCTGGGGGATTTATACATGTATTTGCCACCGTACCATCTTGCTCAGAGTTCTGGGGTTATTTATACATGTAATTGCCACCGTACCATCTTGCTCTGAGTTCTGGGAGTTTTAATACATGTAATTGCCACCGTACCATCTTGCTCAGAGTTCTGGGTATTTATACATGTAATTGCCACCGTACCATTCATCTCTGTCTTCTGGGGGTATTTATACATGTAGTTGCCACTTTACCATCTTGCTTAGAGTTCTAGGGGTATTTATACATGTAATTGCCACCGTACCATCTTTCTCTGAGTTCTGGGGGGGGTATTTATACATGTAATTGCCACCGTACCATCTTTCTCTGATTTCTGGGGGTATTAATACTTGTAATTGCCACCGTACCATTCCTCTCTTTCTTCTGGGGGTATTTATACAAGTAATTGCCACTGTACCATCTTTCTCTGAGTTCTGGGGGTATTTATACATGTAGTTGCCACCGTACCATCTTGCTCAGAGTTCTGGGGGTATTTATACATGTAATTGCCTCTGTACCATCTTGCTCAGAGTTCTTGGGGTATTTATACTTCTAATTGCAATAGTATCATTCCTCTCTGTCTTCTGTTGGTATTTATACATGTAATTGCCACCGTACCATTCCTCTCTGTCTTCTGGGGGTATTTATACTTGTAATTGCCACCGTACCATCTTGCTCGGAGTTCTGGGGGTGTTAATGCATGTAATTGCCACTGTACCATCTTTCTCTTAGTTCTGGGGGTATTTATACATGTAATTGCCACCGTACTATCTTTCTCTGATTTCTGGGGGTATTTATACATGTAATTGCCACCGTACCATCTTTCCCTGAGTTTTGGGGATATTTATACATGTAATTGCCACCGTACCATCTTGCTCAGAATTCTGGGGGTATTTATACATGTAGTTGTCACCGTACCATCTTTCTCTGAGTTTTGGGGTATTTATACATGTAATTGCCACCGTACCATCTTGCTCAGAGTTCTGGGGTTATTTATAATTGCCACCGTACCATCTTGCTCAGAGTTCTGGGGTATTTATACATGTAATTGCCACCGTACCATCTTGCTCTGTCTTCTGGGGCTATTCATACATGTATTTATACATGTATTATTTATACATGTATACATTTATACATGTCCCCCAGGGCTCAGTATTGGGTCCACTTTTATTTAACTTGTTCATTAATGACTTAGGGGAGGGTGTTGTAAGTAATGTATCAGTGTTTGCAGATGACACAAAATTATCCAGCCCAATTAATTCCATCCAGGATGTGGCACTTGCAACATGATCTTGACAAACTGGCAATCTGGGCAGCTAAGTGGCAAATGAGATTCAATGTTGATAAATGTAAAGTCATGCACCTGGGATGTAAAAATATCCAAGCCACTTATACCCTTAATGGGACTGCACTAGGCAAATCCATTATGGAAAAGGACCTTGGAGTCCTTGTAGATGATAAACTTGGCTGTAACAAGCAATGCCAGTCAGCAGCATCAAGGGCAAATAAGGTCTTGAGCTGTATTAAAAGGGGCATAGAGTCAAGGGAGGAGGGGTTCATTCTTCCACTGTATAGAGCACTTGTAAGGCCCCATCTAGAATATGCCATACAGTTTTGGTCTCCATCACTCAAACAGGGCATTATTGTATTAGAGAGGGTACAGAGAAGGGCAACTAAGCTGGTAAAAGGTATTGAAAATCTTAAGCTATGAGGAAAGACTGGCCAAATTGGGGATGTTCACGCTGGAGAAGAGGCGCTTAAGGGGTGATATGATGACTATGTATAAATATATAAGGGGATCATATAATAATCTCTCTAATGCTTTATTTACCAGTAGGTCTTTCCATCTGACACGAGGTCACCCATTCCGATTAGAAGAAAAGAGGTTCCGCCTAAATATTCGGAAGGGGTTTTTTACAGTGAGAGCTGTGAAGATGTGGAATTCTCTCCCTGAATCAGTTGTACAGGCTGATACATTAGATAGCTTTAAGAAGGGGTTGGATGGCTTTTTAGCAAGTAAGGGAATACAGGGTTATGGGAAATAGCTCATAGTCCAAGTTGATCCAGGGACTAGTCCGATTGCCATTTTGGAGTCAGGAAGGAATTTTTCCCCCTCTAAGGCAAATTGGAGAGGCTTCAGATGGGTTTTTTGCCTTCCTCTGGATCAACTGGCAGATAGGTAGTTAATAAAAAAAAAAAGGTTGAACTCGATGGACATGTGTCTTTTTTCAACCTTACTTACTATGTATGTATTTGCCACCGTACCATCTTTCTCTTAGTTCTGGGGGTATTTATACATGTCATTGCCACCGTACCATCTTGCTCAGAGTTCTGGGGGTATTTATACATGTAGTTGCCACCGTACCATCTTGCTCAGAGTTCTGGGGGTATTTATACATGTAGTTGCCACCGTACCATCTTGCTCAGAGTTCTGGGGTATTTATACATGTAATTGCCACCGTATCATCTTTCTCTGAGTTTTGGGGGTATTTATACACGTAATTGCCACCGTACCATCTTGCTCTGAGTTCTGGGGGTATTTATACATGTAGTTGCTACCCTACCATCTTTCTCTTAGTTCTGGGGGTATTTTTACATGTAGTTGCCTCCGTACCATCTTGCTCAGAGTTCTGGGGTATTTATACATGCATTTGCCACCCTACCATCTTTCTCTGAGTTCTAGGGGTATTTATACACGTAATTGCCACCGTACCATCTTGCTCTGAGTTCTGGGGGTATTTATACATGTAGTTGCCACCCTACCATCTTTCTCTTAGTTCTGGGGGTATTTATACATGTAGTTGCCATCATACCATCTTGCTCAGAGTTCTGGGGTATTTATACAAGCATTTGCCACCCTACCATCTTTCTCTTAGTTCTGAGGGTATTTATACATGTAATTGCCACCGTACCATCTTGCTCAGAGTTCTGGGGTATTTATACATGCAATTGCCACCCTACCATCTTTCTCTTAGTTCTGGGAGTATTTATACATGTCATTGCCACCGTACCATTGTGCTCTGAGTTCTGGGGGTATTTATACATGTAGTTGCCACCGTACCATCTTGCTCAGAGTTCTGGGGTATTTATACATGTAATTGCCACCCTACCATCTTTTTCTGAGTTCTGGGGTATTTATACACGTAATTGCCACCGTCCCATCTTTCTCTGAGTTCTGGGGGTATTTATACATGTAATTGCCACCGTACCATCTTGCTCTAAATTCTGGGGGTATTTATACATGTAGTTGCCACCGTACCATCTTGCTCAGAGTTCTGGGGTATTTATACATGTAATTGCCACCCTACCATCTTGCTCTGAGTTCTGGGGTATTTATACATGTAGTTGCCACCGTACCATCTTGCTCAGAGCTCTGGGGGTATTTATACATGTAATTGCCACCGTACCATTCCTCTCTGTCTTCTGGGGGTATTTATACATGTAATTGCCACCGTACCATCTTGCTCTGAGTTCCTGGGGTATTTATACATGTCATTGCCACCGTACCATCTTGCTCGGAGTTCTG
The DNA here is from genome assembly GCA_038501925.1 of Xenopus petersii. Taxonomy (NCBI): domain Eukaryota; kingdom Metazoa; phylum Chordata; class Amphibia; order Anura; family Pipidae; genus Xenopus; species Xenopus petersii. Next base: position 108,540,233 of record CM076686.1, read on the forward strand.
GGGGTATTTATACATGTAATTGCCACCGTACCAACTTTCTCTGAGTTCTGGGGTTATTCATCCATGTAATGTGTAGTTTTCTAGGGTAAACCTACTGTTAGTTGAATGTTTGGCTTTGAAATCAAACTTATGGAGATATGTGTGATTGTATTATGTGAAACATGATTTTTTTTTATTTCAAATCGGCCATATCGGCCTACAGTAAAAGGGTTTAAGCTGTAATTGCAGCTTTAATTAACATTTTCTTCCCCTAGGTGGCAGTGTAGAGATGAGTTAGATTAGACATTAGCTGTATATATATAGTGTTTGGCCACTAGAGGGAGTAGTAAAACACATAGGAGGTTTTAAGAGGGTGGAGTTTAGAAGAATATGAAAGGAGACAAGTCACAGGGGCAGATGTGCATCAGAGGAGGAACATCTATTGAAGAAGCCACTTTGCAGGAGAACCACAGCCAGGACCCAAGTAAGTAGGAAGTGTGAGGCCTGGTTAGCATAGGATTAGTTTTCTTGTAGTCACTGCTCACTGACAGGTCCCCTTAGCATTAGGGCTGCGTAAGCATGGTGGTTTTATTCAATGTTACTTATTTAGTGTGTTGCACATTAATTATGATAGATCTGGAAACCTTAAGTAGCCCCAAAAAAACCCTGGGTTTTTTTATTAACAATTTTCATTCATTTGTCTTTATCAGGATTATGCCAGTAAGAAGCAGAAGAAAAGAGATAAAGCAGAAGGGATGGAATTAAGATCATAATACAGAAGAAGACATTTCCCGGGTAAGTATTATGGCTTTTGTTGGTACAGGTTCTGTGTGTAGATGAACCGCACCTCTCACCCTTTCCACAATGCTTCCTGCCCTGGTGGTGCAGATCTCTCTAGACAGTCAGCACTTGTCAGTACAATGTAAAAGATTTAAGTGAATAGCACAACACCATGTATGTTGCAGGTGGGGAGCTTACCCCTTTTATTTAAAGTGACCACATTGATGCACAGGTGGTCACTTTAAATAAAAGGGGTAAGCTCCCCACCTGCAACATACATGGTGTTGTGCTGTTCTCTTAAATCTTCTATTTTGTTGGTACAGAACATGCTCAGGCTTTGCCCATTAAGACAATTTCTGGTAGTGGGCTATAGAAGTAACTCATAGATAAGGGTTGAGAATGTTTTTTTTATTATACTATACAGCAGATAGACAGCAGCCAGATATGCATTTATTTGACAGGCAGTGTCAGAGTCAAGGGGAAGGTCCACAATGTTGACGGAGGGGTCCAGGGTAAATGCGCTTTCTGCACTAGTATTTAGGATTTTTTTTTTTATCTTGGTAACTAATAGTATTTGAGAGATAAGATACTTCAAGGTGAAAGCTTTTTAGGTGAGTTTTGGAAATGTAACCAAATCCAAAAATGTATGAAAGGTTTGCAACTTTGGAGTAGAAAGGCATGCATACCCAATTGGGATTCAAGGGAATGTGTACTTTTCAAAAATATATGTTTTTGGGGGTTAATGTAGCCTTTTCTACCTTTGTCCCTGAAAAGAAATTTGTAGTTGATTTTGCAGTATCTGGAATGACAGAGCTGTCTTCATTTTGGGGCCCTCATATGCCACAGAGTCAATGGTACAAGGATATCTAATAGTAATAATGTTATAAAACTGTTATCTGTAGGTGTATAGAACTGACTCTTTGCTGTGACAGCGGTGCCACCAACCAGTGTGTCAATCAATAGGAGCTGCAGCCACAGAGTGCTGTCCATGGTACTGAATGGAAAAGGCAGTTTAAGCTTCCCTCAATGGCTGCATTAGTTATTGCAGTATATGTACCATAAGTCACATGTTAGATATGTACTTATTAAAGCAAATGTGTTTTAGCCACACAGGGATCCCTCCCGCCCATACCTTAACCACACAGAAGTCGCGTTCTGATTGGCCGACCAGGTTGTTCTCTCTCCTTTATAATAAACACAAGGCAGTGATTATTACGCAGCACATGAAGCCCATTGTTTGTTTTTTTTTCTGTCCAACTCCCTGCACCTCTGGCACACAGAACTGGAGAATATTCCGGTTTGACCAATTGTGTTTGTGCAATGAATAGAAACACCTGCTTTGTTTCTAATAATAGAATGTAATAGAATGCAGGGAACCTGCCTGCCCCTTTACCCACACAGGGAACCCACCAGCCCCTTTACCGACAGAAGCAACCAACCTGCCCTTTTACCCACGTAAGGAACCCGCCCGCCCCTTTCTCCACGCACGGAACCCGCCCACCCCTTTACCCATGCAGGGAACCCACGCAAGGGGACCACCCACCCCTTTACCCACTTGTTTTTGCAATGAATAGAAACACCTGCTTTGTTTCTAATAATAGAATGTAATAGAATGCAGGGAACCTGCCTGCCCCTCTACCCACACAGGTAACCCACCAGCCACTTTACCCACACAGGCAACCAACCTGCCCTTTTACCCATGTAAGGAACCCGCCCGCCCCTTTACCCATGCCGGGAACCCGCAGGGAACCCCCTACCCCTTTACACGCGCTGGCAACATGCCTGTCCCTTTACCCACCCAGGGATCCCGCCTGCCTTTGACAAAGCTTGTGCACAAGCGAGTGAAAAGGCACATCAGGCGATACTAATTTTTAAACTATTAGGCAGGGAGGGTCCATTTAGCTTGCGGGTTGGTGAATAGGTGGAAGGGTTGGTTTGGGTGGAAGCGAGTGGTTTCTACTACGCTAAGAGTCTGAATTCACTTCTGCTGAGACTTTTAAACTTTTCCCTACAGTACTTTGTGGTACGCACACACCAAGGAAACTGAGCGGCTATATTCCGGGGTGCCGAATGAGAAGCACATTAAGAGAACAGTGCTGGTAGAACCAGGAAGTGTGTCATTTTAAGTACATCTAGGGCACTGTGCAGATGAAGTCCTCTGTGCTTTGTCATTTATTACTATAAACGAATGATGTGGGTGGAATCAGCGGTGCTTAATTGCAAGCACATTAAGAGATGTTTGGGTGTTGGTTTCCATCCCTATAACACTGACCGCCTGAGGGCTCTCAGGCTAATTTGGATGCTGATTGCAGCCTGACAGAGTCGCATTGGCCCCACTGTCACTGGAGATCGCTCTGCAACAGGAGGGATGGCTGCCAGAGGTCGCCACTCATTGCTCAGTGTTCTGCCGGGGCTGGTTCTGGACATTCTACTCGCATCCAGGTTTATCCTGCTCAGAGTGGCCGAGCTGCAGAGAGCCAAGTGGAGGAGAGCGGGTGTGAAGGGGGTGGTTTGTCAGAAGGGCAGGCTGTGAGCTGCGGGTGACAAGTTGCATTAAGGAGTGATTACAACAGGGTAATAGGTTGGCCACAGCAGCAGCTTCACAACGACATGTTGACACATCAGCATCACATCACTGACACATTTCCTGCCGCTGCCAAAGTCGCGTCGCTTCCAGTTTTGGCAGAAGGCGGGTTAGGGGCAAGATGTGGAGCGCAGATCTACAGAGTGAGTTGCCCTATCGCCGTTTTTGAGTATACAGGAAGCAGTGTTTTCAAACAGTATTTTTTTAATGAAACATTAATATTAATAAACTTTATTCAGGGTAGTTATTTATACATGTATTTATACATGTAATTGCCACTGTACCATTCCTCTCTGTCTTCTGGGGGTATTAATACATATATTTGCCACCCTACCATCTTTCTCTGAGTTTTTGGTGTATTTATACATGTAATTGACACCGTACCATCTTGCTCTTAGTTCTGGGGGTGTTTATACATGTAATAGCCACTGTACCATCTTGCTCTGAGTTCTGCGAGTATTTATACATGTAATTGCCACCGTACAATTCCTCTCTTTCTTCTGGGGGTATTTATACATGTAAATGCCACCGTATCAGCTTTCACCTAGTGCAGGGGGTGTTTATACATGTAATTGCCACCATACCATCTTGCTTAGAGTTCTGGGGTATTTATACATGTAATTGCCACCGTACCATCTTTCTCTAAATTCTGGGGGTATTTATACATGTAATTGCCATTGTACCATTCCTCTCTGTCTTCTGGGGGTATTTATACATGTAATTGCCACAGTACCATCTTGCTCGGAGTTCTGGGGGTATTTATACATGTAATTGCCACCGTACCATCTTTCTCTAAATTCTGGGGTGTATATATACATTTAATTGCCACTGTACCCTTCTGCTCTTGAGTTCTGGGGTATATATACATGTAATTGCCATCGTACCATTCCTCTCTGTCTTCTGGGGGTATTTATACATGTTATTGCCACCATACCATCTTGCTCCGAGTTCTGGGGGTATTACTACATGTAATTGCCACCGTACCATTCCTCTCTGTCTTCTGGGGGTATTAATACATGTAATTGCCACCATACCATCTTGCTCTGAGTTCTGGGGTATTTATAAATGTAATTGCCACTGTACCATCTTGCTCTGAGTTCTGGGGGTATTTATACATGTAATTGCCACCGTACCATTCCTCTCTGTCTTCTGGGGGTATTTATACATGTAATTGCCACCGTACCATCTTGCTCGGATTTCTGGGCTATTTATACATGTAACTGCCACCGTACCATCTTGCTCTGTGTTCTGAGGTATTTATACATGCAATTGCCACCATACCATCTTGCTCAGAGTTCTGGGCAATTTATACATTTAATTGCCACCGTACCATCTTGCTCTGAGTTCTGGGGGTATTTATACATGTAATTGCCACCGTACCATCTTGCTCAGAGTTCTGGGGGTATTTATACATGTAATTGCCACCGTACCATTCATCGCTGTCTTCTGGGGGTATTTATACATGTAATTGCCACCGTACCATCTTGCTCAGAGTTCTGGGGGTATTTATACATGTAATTGCCACAGTACCATTCGTTTCTGTCTTCTGGGGGTATTAATACATGTAATTGCCACCATACCATCTTGCTCTGAGTTCTGGGGTATTTATACATGTAATTGCCACCCTACCGTCTTGCTCAGAGTTCTGGGGGTATTTATACATGTAATTGCCACCGTACCGTTCCTCTCTGTCTTCTGGGGGTATTTATACATGTAATTGCCTCCGTACCATCTTGCTCGGAATTCTGGGGTATTTATACATGTAAATGCTACCGTACCTTCTTGCTCTGTGCTCTAGGGTATTTATACATGTAATTGCCATTGTACCATTCCTCTATGTCTTCTGGGGGAATTTATACATGTCATTTCCACCATATCATCTTGTCGGTGTTCTGGGGGTATTTATACATGTAATTGCCACCGTATCATCTTGCTCAGATTTCTGGGGGTATTTATACATGTAATTGCCACCGTACCATCTTTCTGAGTTCTGCGGTATTTATACATGTAATTGCCACCGTACCATGTTGCTTTGTGTTCTGTGGGTATTTATACATGTAATTGCCCCCGTGCCATCTTTCTCTGAGTTTTGCGTGTATTTATACATGTAATTGCCACCGTACCATCTTGCTCTGAGTTCTGGGGTATTTATACATGTAAATGCCACCGTATTATCTTTCTCTGTGTTCTGGGGGTATTTATACATGTAATTGCCACTGTACCATCTTGATCAGAGTTCTGGGGGTATTTATACATGTAATTGCCACCGCACCATCTTTTTCTGAGTTCTGGGGGTATTTATACACGTAAATGCCACCGTACCTTCTTGCTCTGTGTTCTAGGGTATTTATACATGTAATTGCCATTGTTCCATTCCTCTATGTCTTCTGGGGGAATTTATACATGTCATTTCCACTGTATCATCTTGCTCGATGTTCTGAGGGTATTTATACATGTAATTTCCACTGTACCATTCACCTCTGTCTTCTGGGGGTATTTATACATGTAATTGCCACTTTACCATCTTGCTCAGAGTTCTGGGGGTATTTATACATGCAATTGCCACCGTACCATCTTACTGTAAATTCTGGGGGTATTTATACATGTAATTGGCACCGTACCATCTTTCTCTGTGTTCTGGTGGTATTTATACATGTAATTGCCACAGTACCATCTTGCTCAGAGTTCTGGGGGTATTTATACATGTAATTGCCACCGTACCATCTTACTGTAAATTCTGGGGGTATTTATATACATGTAATTGCCACCGTACCATTCATCTCTGTCTTCTGGGGGTATTTATACATGTCATTGCCACCATACCATTCATCTCTGTCTTCTGGGGGTATTTATACATGTAATTGCCACTTTACCATCTTGCTTAGAGTTCTGGGGGTATTTATACATGTAATTCCCACCGTACCATTAATCTCTGTCCTCCGGAGGTATTTATACATGTAATTGCCACCATACCTTCTTGCTCACAGTTCTGGGTATTTATACATGTAATTGCCACCGTATCATCTTGCTTTGTGTTCTGGGGGTATTTATACACGTAATTGCCACCGTATCATCTCTCTCTGAGTTCTGGTGGTATTTATACATGTAATTGCCACCGTACCATTCATCTCTGTCTTCTAGGGGTATTTATACATGTAATTGCCACCGTACCATTCATCTCTGTCTTCTGGGGGTATTTATACATGTAATTGCCACCGTACCATCTTTCTCTGAGTTCGGGGGTATTTATACATGTAATTGCCACTGTATCATCTTGCTTTGCGTTCTGGGGGTATTTATACATGTAATTGCCACCGTATCATCTCTCTCTGAGTTCTGGTGGAATTTATACATGTAATTGCCACCGTACCATTCATCTCTGTCTTCTGGGGGTATTTATACATGTAATTACCACCATACCATCTTGCTCAGAGTTCTAGGGGTATTTATACATGTGGTTGCCACCGCACCATTCATCTCTGTCTTCTAGGGGTATTTATACATGTTGTTGCCACCGTACCATCTTGCTCAGAGTTCTGGGGTATTTCTACATGTAATTGCCACCATACCATTCCTCTCTGTCTTCTGGGGGTATTTATACATGTAACTGCCAACGTACCATTCATCTCTGTCTTTTGGGGGTATTTATACATGTAATTGCCACCGTACCATCTTTCTCTGAGTTCGGGGGTATTTATACATGTAATTGCCACCGTATCATCTTGCTTTGCGTTCTGGTGGTATTTATACATGTAATTGCCACCGTACCATTCATGTCTGTCTTCTGGGGGTATTTATACATGTAATTGCCACCGTACCATCTTGCTCAGAGTTCTAGGGGTATTTATACATGTGGTTGCCACCGTACCATCTTTCTCTGAGTTCGGGGGTATTTATTCATCTCTGTCTTTTGGGGGTATTTATACATGTAATTGCCACCGTACCATCTTTCTCTGAGTTTGGGGGGTATTTATACATGTAATTGCCACCGTAACATCTTTCTCTGAGTTCTGAGGTATTTATACATGTAATCACCACCGTACCATCTTTCTCTGAGTTCAGGGGGCGTTTATACATGTAATTGCCACCGTATCATCTTTCTCTGAGTTCAGGGGTATTTATACATGTAATTGCCACCGTACCATCTTGCTCAGAGTTCTGAGGTATTTATACATGTAATTGCCACCCTACCATCTTTCTCTTAGTTCTTGGGGTATTTATACATGTCTTTGCCACCGTACCATCTTTCTCTGAGTTCGGGGCTATTTATACATGTAGTTGCTACCGTACCATCTTTCTCGTAGTTCTGGGGGTATTTATACATGTCATTGCCACGGTACCATCGTGCTCTGAGTTCTGGGGGTATTTATACATGTAGTTGCCACCGTACCATCTTGCTCAGAGTTCTGAGGTATTTATACATGTAATTGCCACCCTACCATCTTTCTCTTAGTTCTGGGGGTATTTATACATGTCATTGCCACCGTACCATCTTGCTCTGAGTTCTGGGGGTATTTATACATGTAATTGCCACCGTACCATCTTTCTCTGAGTTCTGGGGTTATTTATACATGTAGTTGCCACCGTCCCATCTTGCTCAGAGTTCTGGGGTATTTATACATGTAATTGCCACCCTACCATCTTTCTCTTAGTTCTGGGGGTATTTAGACCTGTAGTTGCCACTGTCCCATCTTGCTCAGAGTTCTTGGGTATTCATACATGTAATTGCTCCCTACCATCTTTCTCTTAGTTCTGGGGTATTTATACATGTAGTTGCCACTGTACCATCTTGCTCAGAGTTCTGGGGTTTTTATACATGTAGTTGCCACCGTACCATCTTGTTTAGAGTTCTGGGGTATTTATACATGTAATTGCCACCCTACCATCTTTCTCTTAGTTCTGGGGGTATTTATACATGTAGTTGCCACGGTACCATCTTGCTCTGAGTTCTGGGGATATTTACACATGTAGTTGCCACCGTACCATCTTGCTCAGAGTTCTGGGATATTTATACATGTAATTGCCACTGTACCATCTTTCTCTGAGTTCTGGGGATATTTATACATGTCATTGCCACCGTACCATCTTGCTCTGAGTTCTGGGGGTATTTATACATGTAGTTGCCACCGTTCCATCTTGCTCAGAGTTCTGGGGTATTTATACATGTAATTGCAACCCTACCATCTTTCTCTTAGTTCTGGGGGTATTTATACATGTAGTTGCCACCGTACCATCTTTCTCTTAGTTCTGGGGGTATTTATACATGTCATTGCCACCGTATCATCTCTCTCTGAGTTCTGGGGGTATTTATACATGTAATTGCCACCGTACCATTCATCTCTGTCTTCTGGGGGTATTTATACATGTAATTGCCACCGTACCATCTTTCTCTGAGTTCGGGCGTATTTATACATGTAATTGCCACTGTATCATCTTGCTTTGCATTCTGGGGGTATTTATACATGTAATTGCCACCGTATCATCTCTCTCTGAGGTCTGGTGGTATTTATACATGTAATTGCCACCGTACCATTCATCTTTGTCTTCTGGGGGTATTTATACATGTAATTACCACCATACCATCTTGCTCAGAGTTCTAGGGGTATTTATACATGTAGTTGCCACCGTACCATTCATCTCTGTCTTCTAGGGGTATTTATACATGTTGTTGCCACCGTACCATCTTGCTCAGAGTTCTGGGGTATTTCTACATGTAATTGCCACCATACCATTCCTCTCTGTCTTCTGGGGGTATTTTTACATGTAACTGCCAACGTACCATTCATCTCTGTCTTTTGGGGGTATTTATACATGTAATTACCACCGTACCATCTTGCTCAGGGTTCTGGGGGTATTTATACATGTAATTGCCACCGTACCATCTTTCTCTGAGTTCGGGGCTATTTATACATGTAACTGCCACCGTATCATCTTGCTTTGCGTTCTAGGGGTATTTATACAAGTAATTGCCACCGTATCATCTCTCTCTGAGTTCTGGTGGTATTTATACGTGTAATTGCCACCGTTCCATCTTGCTCAGAGTTCTGGGGTATTTATACATGTAATTGCCACCGTACCATCTTTCTCTGAGTTTGAGGGGTATTTATACATGTAATTGCCACCGTAACATCTTTCTCTGAGTTCTGAGGTATTTATTCATGTAATCTCCACCGTACCATCTTTCTCTTAGTTCTGGGGGTATTTATACATGTAATTGCCACCGTATCATCTTTCTCTGAGTTCAGGGGTATTTATACATGTAATTGCCACCGTACCATCTTGCTCAGAGTTCTGGGGTATTTATACATGTAATTGCCACCCTACCATCTTTCTCTTAGTTCTGGGGGTATTTATACATGTAATTGCCACCGTACCATCTTTCTCTGAGTTCGGGGCTATTTATACATGTAGTTGCTACCGTACCATCTTTCTCGTAGTTCTGGGGGTATTTATACATGTCATTGCCACCGTACCATCTTGCTCAGAGTTCTGAGGTATTTATACATGTAATTGCCACCCTACCATCTTTCTCTTAGTTCTGGGGGTATTTATACATGTAATTGCCACCGTACCATCTTTCTCTGAGTTCGGGGCTATTTATACATGTAGTTGCTACCGTACCATCTTTCTCGTAGTTCTGGGGGTATTTATACATGTCATTGCCACCGTACCATCTTGCTCAGAGTTCTGAGGTATTTATACATGTAATTGCCACCCTACCATCTTTCTCGTAGTTCTGGGGGTATTTATACATGTCATTGCCACCGTACCATCGTGCTCTGAGTTCTGGGGGTATTTATACATGTAGTTGCCACCGTACCATCTTGCTCAGAGTTCTGAGGTATTTATACATGTAATTGCCACCGTACCATCTTTCTCTTAGTTCTGTGAATATTTATATTTATATAGTTCTGTGTAAGCAGGCGTCTTGCTTGAAACAGGGCTTTGATAATAAAAAGTTTGGTATGTAAATCTAATGACTCATTGATGTCGAGTGCAAGCAGGCAATTTCTGGCGGTGCCTTCACCCCAGTCCGGGATAATATCATCTAAGCATAAAGCAACCTCTTCCCAATACTTCAATACAACAGGGCAGCCCCATAATGTATGTACTAAAGTGGCTATTTCCCCCTTACATCTGGGGCAAAGGGGGGATGGCACTGCTTGCATAGCATATAGTCTCTGAACCGTGTAGTATGCTCTGTGCACTAGGTATAATTGGATCAAGCCATGTCTATCAGAGTGGGATACTATTTTAGGGGTACGGAGCACCCCCTCCCATTGGTCGTCAGATATAGGACCCAAATCTGTCTCCCAAGCCCCCCGAGCTCGTATCTCGCTATCCACATACAAAGGTTTTCTTAATAGTTTGTAAAGAGTAGAAATTTTCTTCCTGTGAGTCAACTCAACCAGAGCGTCGATAACTGGGGAGTTACCTACAACTCGATTAGGTTGTCTAAAGAACTCTGACAGAGATGAGCCGATCCTGCGATGCACCAACCATTGAGTGTTTGGAAGGTCCCTATCTTCTTGTAGTTTTTGCAACTGAATAATATGATCCTCCTCCCACACATCCGCTACCGTCACTAGGCTAAGTCTGAGCCAGGTCCCCGGAGGGGGGCAAGACGCCAGCCTAGGGAACTCCAAATTTGTCCAAATCGGGGTCTGCGGGGCCAGCATTTTATATTTTACCAGTGTATGTGCTATTCTCAAAATTTTGGATTGTAATGTAAGCATAGGTGACTTAACTTTTCGGGAGTCGTTCCCCAGTAGAGTGACCCAGGGCGTACAAGGGTTTTTGGCCGTAACTGCCCACAGGTTATATAGTGGTGGCGAGATGTCCTGATGCACCATTGGCATGATATGCGCCAATTGCGCTGCAATAAAATAGATATATAGGTCAGGAAGGGCCATACCCCCTTCGTCCTTTGGTCGCATCAGGGTGGCCATTCTCAACCTTGGTCGGGAGGAACCCCAAATAAATGTACTCATCATACCGTTCACTCCGTTGAATATTTTTTTAGGTAGGTACATGGGTGAGTGCCATAGTATATATAGCCATTTGGGTAAAATGAACATTTTAACTAGTTGTATTCTGCCAGCAGGACCAATCGGGAGTGACTCCCATGCTCTAAATTTTCCCTGTGTCCACCTGATAAGTGTATCAATGTTCAAGGCTTGAAACTGAGGGATTGGTAATGCAATTTGGAGTCCTAGATAAGTAAAGTTATCCACCACCTGTAAAGGATGCTCTGTTAGTACCTCACCCTGTGCTGGGTCATCCACTAGAAATAGTACTGATTTGGAAGCATTCGTTTGTAGGCCCGACACCCGACCAAACAAATTAGTAAGTTGTATTAGAGAACACAATGACTGGTTTCTATCCCCCAAGTAAACTAGGGTGTCATCCGCATAGAGTTGAATTTTCTCTACTTTGTTGTCTCTCTGAAACCCCCTTATTTGGTTGTGGGCTCTGACTGCCAGGCCCGGATTTGTGGGAAGGCCACCTAGGCCCGGGCCTAGGGTGGTAAGATTTTAGGGGGGCGGCATGCTGCCCAACCACACCCACATTGGTTCAAAAACACTGGGGATGCACAGGAGATACAATCTCCATGAAAATTTGCACGAATAAAGGGGGGGGGACAGGGGCGAAAAATGGCAGTGGGCCTAGGGGCGTCCGCTATGTAAATCCGGCCCTGCTGACTGCTTGGGCAAAGGGCTCTATGGCTAGCGCAAAGAGCAGGGACGAGAGAGAGCACCCCTGTCTCGTTCCCCTGGATAACATAAAACTAGGGGTGTTAAGTGTACTGAGGCGTAGCGAGGCAGTAGGGTTTTTATACAACAATTGGACCCTTTGCACAAATGTATCACCAAACCCCATCACTTTCATAACCTGCCAAAGGTAGGGCCATTCCACCGTATCAAAAGCTTTGGCTATGTCCAATGCAGCGATGGCCCTACTACCCGTGTTGTCACAATTGTTTGTGAGGTTTAGGTACAACCGTCTTGTGTTCAGACTGGCGGTTTTACCTGGGATGAACCCAACCTGGTCAGGGTCAACTACTTGTGTTATTACCTTGCCTAGTCTTCTAGCTAGTACCTTGGCGTATATTTTCACATCAGCAGTTAATAGTGAAATGGGGCGGAATGACTCGCACAGGTGTGGATCTTTCCCATGTTTGGGGAGAAGCACTATAGCAGCCTCATACAGGGAATGCGGGAGGTGCCCCTCTTTTATGGCATCATTATAAAGTTGGAGCAGGTGTGGAACCAGCTTACTAGAGTGTCTTTTATAAAACTCCATTGGCAAGCCGTCTGAGCCAGCAGCTTTGCCCTGAGGGAAGGAGTCCACAGCTTCTTGAATTTCTATGGCTGTGAGGTCAGCGTCTAAGTACTCTCTAAAGTCATGGTTTAGTGCTGGGAGATTAACCGTGTTTAAGAACTCCACAATTTCAGGCTCGGAACCTTCAAGTTTACTAGTATACAAGTTTGTGTAAAAATCTGTGAGCAGGGTTCTGACTTTAAGGGGATCCGTGTGCAGGACTCCCTGCTTGTCTTTTATTGCTGGGATGGGGGGGGGAGTATGCTGTGCTTTTGCTAAGTGAGCCAACATTCTCCCTGCCTTCTCACCCTGTTCGTAAATCCTAACTTTACTGAAATAATGACGGTTCAGAGCTTTGGTTTTGAGACTCTGTGCATACGTCTCTTGCGCCTCCTTGAGCAATTTAAGGTTATCGGGGGTGGGGGCTACAGCCGCCTGATGGTCCGCTTCCACTACCTGCTCCTCTAGATATTGTATTGCTAACCTTGCTTGCTTCTTGTATGCCGCTATGTCGGCTGCTATGGAATTGCGTACATAGACTTTAAAAGAGTCCCATATAGGGACCAACGTTGGGATGTCTCTATTCAGAGCGAGAAAGTCATCTATCATTCCTTCTACTGAGGTAAAGTTATCCAGTATATTCAACCAGATTGAGTTGATAGAGGGACGGGGCCGTTCGGATTTGTGTGGAGGTTGAAGTACTAGTTGCACTGGGGCATGATCCGAAATGCCTCTAGGCAAGTAGCAAATACCAGACACAAATGGAACAGCAGCGGTGTTAATGAGAGCCATATCAATTCTGGACAGCGCCTGGTGGGCCACTGTATGACAAGAGTACAGCTTCCTGTCTGGATTAGTAGCTCTCCATATGTCTACTAGCGCCAATGATTGGGTCAACTGACTCAGTATAGTGGCTTGCTGGGGGGGCTTGTTAGGTGGCTTCCATAGTCTGTCTAACTCAGGGGACATTACTTTGTTAATATCCCCAGCCGCTATAACCAGTGCGTGGGGGTACTGAATAATCTGATCTGCTAATACATGCAGTACTTGTGGTCCGAATGGGGGGGGAATATATATGTTGGCTAAAAGTATTTCGCATCTGTTGATATAACCATGCAGAAATATATATTGCCCTTTTGGATCTGTTTTAATACTGCCAAATCGGAAAGGGACATTTTTACCAATTAGTATGGATACCCCGGAAGAGTGTGTCGAATAGCCTGCATGGTAAGCCCACCCAACCCAAGGTCTCCGCAGGGCCTGCGTCCTAGAGCCTGTCAAGTGGGTCTCTTGGAGTAAAGCTATGGAGGTGTGGTGTCTTTTAAGAAAGTCCATAACTAACCTGCGTTTTATTGGGTCGTTAAGGCCCCTAACATTCCAGCTGGTGATGTTAACCGCCATTGAGCCGACAGACCAGGAACATCAGAATATATAACAATTGCCGTAATGTACACAACAAAAATTTCCCTTGAGCAACCATTAAGGTCAAAGCATAGAATTTGTCACATATTTGAACCTTGTGCATGAACATTGCACCAATAAACATCCCTTGAAGTATCATACCCCCCTCCCCTTCCACCCTATTCCAAACTAAGGGTAGAATTTGTCCCGAAACACTCCTTTCTTCCCTCACTGTAGGTTGGGGACAGTCCTGCCACTCCGCACAAACAGGCGGTAGAAATAGTAAAGTCGCCTAGCGGCAGATCGAACCCAGGTAAACTGCGGGCTCTTCCTAGATGTGAGAACGAACCTCCGCACCGTCATTTGGGTGGTTATCCCAGTGTACATGAACAAATGCTGATACAAAAAATAAAAATAAAAATATTCCCACTAAACTGTGCTCAGGAGCTGGAACACGCATCCTGTTTAACCAACTGGTGAAGCCGCACTTCCCATACGTTGCTTGGTACAGGCTGCCGGGTGGGACCCCTTATGGGGCAGAAGGGATAGACAGAGTACTGTCTCGCAATGGGTAATATATCCTGCCTTCCCCCGTAGTAATGGTGCAACTGAAGTAGGGGTTGTGCGCTAGGTGAAGGCTAGTAAGATTCCCTTCCGATCCAAAAAAAAAAAAAAATACCCCCCCCCCATGGGCCTGCTGTTGCATAATGTCAGGAACTACACTTACATAGTAGAGAAGAGGTTAAGATCCTTTCAGGGCCGAGCTCCTCGTGCATCCAACCATTGAGTAAGCTCTTGCGGCGCAGTGAAAAAGTAAGTGCGCCCATCTGCTTGGACCCGTAGTCGCGCAGGGTATAACATGGCGTAGGTGAGGCCCTCTGCCCGTAGCCGATTTTTCCCACCTTGGAAGCCTGCACGCTGTTTCTGCACTTCCATGGAGTAATCCGCATATATCGAAATTGTCGAAGCTTGGAAGCGTAACGGGCCACGACCTCTGGCTAGTGATAGAATTTTATCTCTGTCCCGCGCGTTTAGCAGCTTCGCTATCAGGGGCCTTGGAGGGGCGCCTGGAGGGGACTGTCTAGTTGGGACTCTGTGAGCCCGCTCAATTGTAAAGTTGGTAGAGAGTTGTGGTGCCCCAAAGGTGTCCTTAAGCCATGTCTCTAGAAAGGCTTCGGGCGTGTTCCCCTCCGCCATCTCCGCAAACCCCACAAACCTGAGGTTGCTGCGTCGCAGCCGGTTCTCGAGGTCATCAGACTTACGTTGGCACTCTGCCAGAGCCAAAATGTGGGGCATATAATGGGGTAGAATTCAAGCTTTGTGACGATTTTCAGAAATTTGATAAAAACCGTTATGTTCAGCATTGCTTTGCAGTTTGGCAGTTTGCAGTAGAAACACTTATTTACCCATATTGGATTCGTCAGAATGTGTACTTTCTGAAAATATATGGTTTTCTGGGGTCTCTGTACTGTTAGGGGGGTCTAATGTTGCATAATACACACACCAAGTGCTCATATTGCAGCAGCCAGCGCGTCAGCCGTGAAAATGTATATACACTATTGTCATTTGGGGGTCTCTGTACGCCACATAGTTTGGTATATCAATGCATATTGGGCATCAAAGTGTTCAGTAGACCCCTGGCGTTCATATTTAGGATGTTTTATGCTGATACGTTACGAAATGTGGGGCATATAATGGGGTAAAATTCAAGCTTTGTGACGATTTTCAGAAATTTGATAAAAACCATTATGTTCAGCATTGCTTTGCAGTTTGGCAGTTTGCAGTAGAAACACTTATTTACCCATATTGGATTCGTCAGAATGTGTACTTTCTGAAAATATATGGTTTTCTGGGGTCTCTGTACTGTTAGGGGGGTCTAATGTCGCATAATACACACACCAGGTGCTCATATTGCAGCAGCCAGCGCGTCAGCCGTGAAAATGTATATACACTATTGTCATTTGGGGGTCTCTGTGCGCCACATAGTTTGGTATATCTATGCATATTGGGCATCAAAGTGTTCAGTAGACCCCTGGCGTTCATATTTAGGATGTTTTATGCTGATACGTTACGAAATGTGGGGCATATAATGGGGTAAAATTCAAGCTTTGTGACGATTTTCCTAAATTTGATAAAAACCGTTATGTTCAGCATTGCTTTGCAGTTTGGCAGTTTGCAGTAGAAACACTTATTTACCCATATTGGATTCGTCAGAATGTGTACTTTCTGAAAATATATGGTGTTCTGGGGTCTCTGTACTGTTAGGGGGGTCTAATGTCGCATAATACACACACCAGGTGCTCATATTGCAGCAGCCAGCGCGTCAGCCGTGAAAATGTATATACACTATTGTCATTTGGGGGTCTCTGTGCGCCACATAATTTGGTATATCTATGCATATTGGGCATCAAAGTGTTCAGTAGACCCCTGGCGTTCATATTTAGGATGTTTTATGCTGATACGTTATGAAATGTGGGGCATATAATGGGGTAAAATTCAAGCTTTGTGACGATTTTCAGAAATTTGATAAAAACCGTTATGTTCAGCATTGCTTTGCAGTTTGGCAGTTTGCAGTAGAAACACTTATTTACCCATATTGGATTCGTCAGAATGTGTACTTTCTGAAAATATATGGTTTTCTGGGGTCTCTGTACTGTTAGGGGGGTCTAATGTCGCATAATACACGCACCGGGTGCTTATATTGCAGCAGCCAGCGCGTCAGCTGTGAAATTGTATATACACTATTGTCATTTGGGGGTCTCTGTGCGCCACATAGTTTGGTATATCTATGCATATTGGGCATCAAAGTGTTCAGTAGACCCCTGGCGTTCATATTTAGGATGTTTCATGCTGATAAGTTACGAAATGTGGGGCATATAATGGGGTAAAATTCAAGCTTTGTGACGATTTTCAGTAATTTGATAAAAAACGTTATGTTCAGCATTGCTTTGCAGTTTGGCAGTTTGCAGTAGAAACACTTACTTACCCATATTGGATTCGTCAGAATGTTTACTTTCTGAAAATATATGGTTTTCTGGGGTCTCTGTACTGTTAGGTGGTCTAATGTCGCATGATACACACACCGGGTGGTTATATTGCAGCAGCCAGCGCGTCAGCCGTGAAAATGTCTATACATATTGTCATTTGGGGGTCTCTGTGCGCCACATAGTTTGGTCTATCTATGCACATTGGGCATCAAACTGTTTAGTAGACCCATATGTTTATGTTTAGGATGCTTTATGCTGGTAATGATACATGGACAATACGATGCTGGAAAGTTGAAGCTTTGAGGCGATTTCCAGATATTTCACCAAAACCGCCAAATTTGGCAAAGCCTTGCGACTCAGTAGTTTGGAGCAGAAAGGCATGGGTACCCATTTTAGATTCTGTAGAATGTGTACTTTCCAAAAATATATGGGGTTGGGGGGTAAACACATATTTCTGTTTTTACCCCACAAAAATGCAGTCAATGTGTTGATTTTTCATTAGCTGAAGTTACCCACGGGACTGTTTGTATGCGCTAACTTCATTTTGGGGCCTCTAAATGCCAGATACTTTGGTAAACCTATGAACAATGGCCACCAAACTGTTCGGAGGAACCCTGGCAATCATATTTAGGGTGCTTTTTCTTAGTACGTAATGACACATGGGTGATATGGTGCTGGGAAGTTGAAGCTTTGAGGCAATTTTCAGATATTTCACCAAAACCAACAACTTTGGGAAAGCCTTGCGACGCAGTAGTTTGGAGCAATAAGGCATGGGTACCCATTTTAGATTCGGTAGAATGTGTACTTTCCAAAAATGTATGGGTTTGGGGGGTAAACATATATTTCTGTGTTTTTACCCCACAAAAATGCAGTCAATGTGTTGATTTTTCATTAGCTGAAGTTACCCACGGGACTGTTTGTATGCGCTAACTTCATTTTGGGGACTCTAAATGCCAGATACTTTGGTAAACTTATGAACAATGGCCACCAAAATGTTCAGAGGAACCCTGGCAATCATATTTAGGGTGCTTTTTCTTAGTACGTACTGACACATGGGTGATATGGTGCTGGGAAGTTGAAGCTTTGAGGCAATTTTCAGATATTTCACCAAAATCGACAACTTTGGGAAAGCCTTGCGACTCAGTAGTTTGGAGCAGAAAGGCATGGGTACCCATTTTAGATTCAGTAGAATGTGTACTTTCCAAAAATATATGGGTTTGGGGGGTAAACATATATTTCTGTGTTTTTACCCCACAAAAAATGCAGTCAATGTGTTCTCAGTAGCTGAAGTAAAGTCCTGAACAATTTGGATGTGCTAACTACATATTGGTGTCTCTAAATGCCAGATACTTTGGTAAACCTATGCATAATGGGTATCAAATTGTTCAGTGGACCCCTGGCAATCATATTTCAGGTGCTTTTTCTTGGTACCTAATATAGTTTGGGATATGCGGAGCAGCAAAATAAAACCTTTGAAATGATTTTTCAGAATTTTGAATTTTTTGTTGAAAAACCGCTATGTTCAGACAAGCTTTTATGTTTGGTAGTTGGGAGTAGAGAGACATAGTTACCTATTTTGTAATCGGCAGAATGTGTACTTTTCAAAAATGTATGGTTTTCTGGGGTAAACCTACTGTTTCAGGATTTTTTGCCTTGGAATCTAAAGCATGCCGTTTTCTGCCTTAGGGCTTTCAAAATTTGGTAATATACTGCAGGGAGTTTTTGCTGTACAGAAATCCTAAATCTCCCTAAAACTATACATATCTGGTATTGGCACGTTCGAGAGACATAAGGCTTTCCAAATCAGTTGGATTTTCATCCGTAAAATGAAATATTTTTCTGGTATAAATTGATATACGATGAAAAATGGTAATTTCTCTTACGGCCTTGGGGGACACAGGAACCACGGGGTTAAGCTCCTCCCTCCAGGAGGCAGGACACATACTAAACAAAACAAAAGACTGGACTCCTCCCTCTCCCTCTATATCCTCTCCTGCTTAACTCCCCCATATCAGTTTTTTAGTGTCCTGCCAAGGAGGTAGGATGACCTCTAGGAGGTCCGACTAAAGGATACTACGGTCAACGATTAGCGTTGACACCCGGGGTGTGACAAGAGTCAGGGGCACTCCTGAGCTCTAGGGTTAGCCCCCACCGCGGGATACCTCTGCTGGGGTCAGTAAGACTCATGGGAGCAGACCACCCATCACATACCGTTTCCACGCCTCAGTGGTACAGGTGATGGCCAGACAGAGAGGCCCAGGAGGAGGGTAAGTAGCCAGCGGCCCCGTGGTTCCTGTGTCCTTCATTGACACGCGCACCTCCTTCCCCCTTTGCTTGGCTCATGCTTGGCCTGTCTCCCGTCTGCCGGCCTGCGGGGGGGGGGCGTGGAGGGAGGGGGAGAGGAAGTCGGGCGGCGCGGTCCTAATCGTGTCGGTCGGCACTCGGTTGCCGTAGGTTCCACTTCCGGGTTACGCTGGCGCGTGCGTATGACGTCAGCGTCGGCGGGGAATATCAGACGCGATGGATGGCGCAGGATTTCTTTCGCAAGACGCGCAGGACGGAGCCTGGGTTCTCTCTCTCTCTCTCTGTGTTCCTTCTCCCGGTGCAGGTACGGTGGGTGGGAGGCGGTTTAGGCTGGGCAAGACTGAAGGGGAGCATGTTTCCCAGGGGAGGGAGAGCGAAGGCCTCTGCCTCGGTGACATATTTGGCATGCTCTTTATGCTCTGCAAAATTTTCGAAGGGTCAGGAGAACCCAGTGTGCGCAGCCTGCTCGGCTACAGAGGAACCATCAGTCCCGCCTGTACAATCAGACCATACAGGTCTTGGGATTACCCCTACTCTGACAAATGCGGGGGGTTCTGTGGGGGCTACAGCATCCCTGCCCAACACTAGTGGGGATAGCCCTCCTCCTTGGGCGCTTCAGCTGTCCCAGTCTCTGGCTAACCTGCAGGGAATCGATAATCTATCTGCCTCCCTGGACAGGTTTGTTAAGCATTTGTCAGTGCGGCCCCATTCTAGGAGCAGGAAGTCAGCTAGTAAAAGAAGGACTGTCCTGTCAGCATCATCTGGGGAGTCGGCTGAGGAAGTGAGCGATACCGAGTTAAGTGAGGGAGAGATTTCCTCAGCCTCGTCTGAGGATCTTCCCGAGCCTGATAGGGAAGTCCCCCATGATGTGGAGGGAATTATCTGGGCCATTAAGCATGCATTAAAACTAGAGGAGGCGTCAGGCCCAGGATCGGGATCCAAGGGTCCCTTTAAACGCCAGCGCAAACAAAATGCAGAGTTCCCTTTTCATGAGCAGCTGGGGGAGGTTATCCAACAGGAGTGGGATAATCCAGAGAAAAAGTTTCAACCTTCTCGCAGGTTTTCTCGTTCTTACCCCTTTGCAAGGGATCTCACTGACAAATGGGGGGGTCCGCCGGCGGTTGACGCTCCAGTGTCACGTCTTTCAAAGAACACAGCTCTCCCTGTCCCGGATTCAGCAGCCTTTAAGGATCCTACAGACAAAAGACTGGAGGGGTTTCTCCGCTCCATCTTTACTTCGGCTGGTTCCACTTTTAGACCTATCATTGCTGCAGCATGGGTGAGCCGGGCAATGGCGGATTGGGCACAGGAGATTTTGGAGGGTCTTACGGTTAATTCCTCTAGGGCTGTATTATCCTCTCTGGCATCCCAGATTCTGGACGCGAATGCCTTCCTAGGGGATGCGCTTCTAGACTCTCTTCATACAACAGCCAGAACGTCGGCTACGGCAGTGGCAGCACGCAGAGCACTCTGGCTTAAGCACTGGACAGCCGATCTCAGCTCCAAAAAAGCTCTGACGGCCATGGCTTTTAAAGGAAAGCGTCTGTTTGGTGAGGAGCTAGAGAAGATGATATCTCAGGCCACAGGGGGGAAGAGCACGCTATTACCCCAGCCAAGGACCCGCTCCAATGCAGGGCAGAGACGGGGCAGGTTTTTTCGTGGCTCAGGATTTCGTTCTTCAAAAGGTTCCCCACCTCCGGTCTCAGGACGTTCCAAGGGTAGATTCCAGCATAGGAACCGTCAGGGGTGGCAGCCTCGCAAGAATCAGCAAAGAACCCCAGTGGACAAGTCCTCGTCGTTATGACGGGACAGGCCCTCCGGGGCCAAATCAGGCGGTAGGGGGACGCCTGCAATGGTTCCGGGAGGTGTGGCACAACAAGGTAGCAGACGCTTGGGTTCACGAACTGGTGGCAGATGGGTACAGGATCGAATTTCAGTCCAGACCCCCAGAACGGTTTTTCCTTTCAAGGGTTTCCCCAAGGAATCCAAAGAGGGAAGCTTTCCTCAAGGTCATTTCGGACCTATTACAGGCGGGGTTATAGTTCCTGTTCCAATGGACCAACTAAATCAAGGGTTCTATTCGAACCTATTTATCGTGCCCAAGAAGGATGGATCTTTCCGCCCAGTTTTGGACTTAAAGTGTCTCAACAAGTTCATCAGGTACCGCCGGTTCCGCATGGAAACTATCCGTTCGGTGATCAGATCCCTGAACAAAGGCGAATTCCTCGCATCCCTGGACATCAAGGACGCGTATCTGCATGTGCCCATTTGGCCAGGCCATCACAAGTACCTGCGTTTTGCTTTTCTCAACCAGCATTATCAGTTTGTGGCCCTTCCCTTCGGCCTGTCGTCAGCTCCTCGGGTCTTCACCAAGATCATGGCAGCCATGACGGCAGTTCTGCGCTTGCAGGGCATATACATTACGCCATATTTAGACGATATACTGGTGAGGGCAACATCTCTGGAGGAGACCCAGGAACATCTGGCGATCACCATCAATACTCTGGAGCAGTTCGGATGGCTAATCAACAGGAAAAAATCCTTTCTCGTTCCAAATCAAGTCATGCTATTTCTGGGACTGATATTCAATACAGAGGCTCAGTTAGTAATACTTCCTCGGGAGAAACAGGAGAGGTTGCAGTACCTGTCCAGACAGCTGATCCAGATCAGGTCTCCCTCGGTTCGGCTTTGCATGCAGGTACTGGGGTATATGGTATCAACCATGGAGGCGGTACCTTTTGCACAGTTTCACTGGCGTCCTCTTCAATTGTGCATTCTAAGGAAGTGGCGGAAGAAGGAGTCGCTAATGCAGAGGATCAATCTGGATTACACAACACGGCAGTCCCTGCAGTGGTGGACAAACCCCCGAAATCTAGACGGAGGTCGGAGATGGGGAGAGACTCAATGGGTAGTCATTACCACCGACGCAAGCTTATTGGGATGGGGAGCACGGTTCGCTCAAGGTTCGGCCCAGGGAAGATGGTCTCCAGAGGAGTCCAAACGGTCAATAAATGTCTTGGAGCTTCGGGCCATTTACCTAGCATTGCGCCATTGGGAGGATCAACTGACAGGTCTTTCAGTGCGCATACAGACAGACAATGTGACTGCAGTCGCATATATAAATCGCCAGGGAGGAACCCGCAGCTTCGCAGCCTGGACAGAAGCGAAAAGGATTCTGTCCTGGGCAGAGACTCGAATTCCAGAAATTTCTGCTGTCCACATTCCGGGAATTCAAAACTGGGAAGCCGACTACCTAAGTCGACACCGTCTAGATCCGGGAGAGTGGGAACTCCTTCCGGAAGTGTTCGACATGATTGTGCACAGGTGGGGACAACCGGAGGTCGATCTGATGGCATCTCGATACAACAAGAAGGTGCCAAGGTTTTTTGCCAGAAGCAGAGACCCACAAGCATCAGGAGTGGATGCGATGACTATGCCATGGCAGGTCCGATTAGCGTACATCTTCCCTCCCTTACCCATGATACCACGGATAATCAGGAAGTTTCGGCACGAGAGACTGAGTCTAGTAGTCGTGGCTCCATATTGGCCCAGAAGAGCCTGGTTCACGGACCTCATATCCCTATCCGCAGGAAATTGGTTCCATCTTCCGCGACGTCCGGATTTACTTCGGCAGGGTCCAATATTACATCACAATCCAGGTCTTCTGTCTTTGACGGCATGGCTGTTGAGACCGCCATCCTGAGAGAAAAGGGGTTTGATGACACTGTGATTAACACAATGATCAAGGCAAGAAAAACATCGTCAGCCAAGGCCTACTACAGAGTGTGGAAGGCATACGCAGCATGGTGTGAACCCAGGGGAGTACCATTCAATGAGCTTGATTTATCTCGGGTGCTTCTGTTCCTGCAGAAGGGTCTCGAAGGGGGTTTGAAACTATCATCTCTAAAGGTGCAAGTTTCAGCCCTGTCAGTTCTCTTTCAGGACAGGCTGGCCTTAAAGGAGGACATTCAAACTTTTTTCCAGGGTGTGGCCCATATAGTTCCACCTTTTAAACAACCGGCACCAGTGTGGGATCTCAATCTAGTATTAAAATCTCTTCAAGACTTACCATTCGAACCTCTGCGGACGGCGGATTTACCTTCTTTGACTTGGAAGGTAGTATTTTTGGTGGCCATTGCTTCGGCCAGAAGGGTCTCTGAATTAGGGGCACTTTCCATTGCTTCGCCATTCTTAGTGTTTCACCCAGACAAGGTAGTTTTGCGGACTAGACCCTCCTTCCTTCCCAAGGTGGTATCGAGTTTTCATGTGAATCAGCCAATTGTAGTACCTTCCTTCTATCCGAATCCAAAAAATGAAGAGGAGACTCGTCTTCATTCGCTGGACGTTGTCAGGGCACTGTCAACATACATAGAGAGAACGGCTTCAATTCGGAAGTCAGATTCTTTGTTTGTGATTCCCTCAGGGCCCAGGATTGGGACAGCGGCGTCCAAGGTGACAATTTCGCGATGGATCAGAGAGACGATCAGTCAGGCATACTTGGTTGCCCACAGAAGTCCCCCGAAAAGAGTCAGAGCCCATTCGACTAGGGCCCTAAGCACTTCATGGGCATGGAGGAATGATGCTTCTGCTGACCAGCTATGCAGAGCTGCCACATGGTCCTCTGTGCACACCTTTACAAGGTTTTATCATTTCGATACTTTTTCTTCTTCCGAAGCTAGCTTTGGCAGAAAAGTCCTGCAATCAGTCATAGATTCAGACTAACACAGGCACTGGGCTTCGTTTTTTCCCTCCCTCAATATGGGATTATGGGACTGCTTTGTTAAGTCCCCGTGGTTCCTGTGTCCCCCAAGGCCGTAAGAGAAAAGGAGATTTTTAGTAGAACTTACCGTTAAATCTCTTTCTCTCTAGGCACTTGGGGGACACAGGAACACCCTCCCTGAAACGTACCCCGAGTTGAGGGTTTACAGGGGAAACTGTTCCCCTGATTCTTGTTTCTAGTTTGTTTATTTTCATATAGTCCTTGTTATGGGCTTGTTATTGAAACTGATATGGGGGAGTTAAGCAGGAGAGGATATAGAGGGAGAGGGAGGAGTCCAGTCTTTTGTTTTGTTTAGTATGTGTCCTGCCTCCTGGAGGGAGGAGCTTAACCCCGTGGTTCCTGTGTCCCCCAAGTGCCTAGAGAGAAAGAGATTTAACGGTAAGTTCTACTAAAAATCTCCTTTTTTCATTTTTTTTTTGGTATTTAGCACTATAAATTTTTTTGCACAGGTGTAAATACATGAAAACTCAGGCAGATTTAGAAAGCTCAGTTTCTACCGAAAAAAACAATGTATAGTTTTCCTAGGTAAACTATAGGTTTCCCCTCAGAAAATGCCCCTAAATTGAGAGAGCACAAAATGTTTCAAAAACGGCTGGCATTTCGCGTAACCAAAATGTGAAATTCTGCTGGCACTTAAAGGGTTAAATAGTTCCTGAATCAGCCAAGCAAATTGTCTATATGATTGGTTGGACATATATAGGAAAGCAGGTTGTGCCCATTGTTCCCTTATTCATACTGGTTTTTACCAGTGTATAGATTTCCTCCAATTTTATTGATTTACTATGTATGTTTCATACATGATCATCAAGGCTTGAAAAACACATTGGTTCATGAAATTAAAAATAAACTCCTAAATGAGAGTAAAGTTAGGGCTCCATACTACTAAGTTAGCAGGTCCCTCTTCCCCTAAGGTGCCCAATTATAAGCTCACTGGTCATTGTGGCTTCCTGGTCAAGTAAAATGAAGCCCCGGTGAATAAAAGCCATGCGTACACATAGTTATGCCCCATAATGTCAAAACCCTGTCCATGTTCAACCTGACCCTCCCCCAACTATTAAAAAGTAATAGTATAGATAAAGGAGCCATATATTTCTATATATTTCAGATGTTCCAGTTAAATAAAATAAGATCATTGCCATTTCCAGACATGCTTCATTCTGAAAGTATTTAGACATCAGTGGATTTGCCTGCAAAACATGTATGAAACGTGAGATGTGGCGCAGTTATTTAGCTTTTTAATCGGCAGCTCTCCAGTTTGAAATTTCCGCAATCTGGTTGCTAGGGACTAAATTATCCTAACAACCATGCATTGATATGAATAAGAGACTGGAATATAAATAGGAGAGTCCTGAATAGAAAGATGAGTAATAAAAAGTAGCAATAACAATACATTTGTAGCCTTCTAGAGCATTTGTTTTTAAGATGGGGTCAGTGACCCCCCATTAGAAAGCTTGAAAGAGTCAGAAGAAGGCAAATGCTTCAAAAACTACAAAAAATAAATATTGAAGGAAAATTGAATAGTTGCTTAAAACTGGCCATTCTATAACATACTAAAAGTTAACTTAAAGGTGAACAACCCCTTTAAAGAAAATAAAAGCAGCAGGATGTGGATTTTAACGTTATAGAGAAAACAGATATGTTTTTTCTTCTCAGATCTGTCTTTTCTTCTCATTTTCTTATTTGGTCTCCCAGGGCAATCTATTGCGAGTGTGTCGGGGGCTGAGACAACGTCTAGGGATCAATGTTTTCTCTGCATGTAGGAGACGCAAGGTAAGTAAATCACAAAATGTGCTTTTTTTTCTCGCAGACTCATGTAATCTCACCCTTCCACCCCCTCATGTACCTACCCTCTCACTGACACAACCACACACACTCCTGCCCACCAGTGTGTATATGGCACAATGGTCTACAGGGTAGAGGCTGTAACTGTGGTATAGAGTGGATATTGAGGT
The DNA here is from genome assembly GCA_038501925.1 of Xenopus petersii. Taxonomy (NCBI): domain Eukaryota; kingdom Metazoa; phylum Chordata; class Amphibia; order Anura; family Pipidae; genus Xenopus; species Xenopus petersii. The sequence goes on from CM076686.1 coordinate 108,566,321, forward strand.
AAGATGTTTTTCAGGGTAGTGACTATAACTGTGAGATAGTGTGTGTAGTAAGGCAAGAGAGCCTCAGGAATAGTGGCTGCAACTGTGAAATAATATTCATCATTGGGGAACATGGTTTTATGAGAAGACACTGTGGGATAGTGTGTATAGTAAGGCAAGATGGTCTCTGTGTTCTATATACACATAAAAATGTTCAATTTGCATTTATAATTCATCACTAACAAACAATTTAGTTTTCTTTTTATACAAGTGACAATGAGCAGGACACAGGACTGGAATATAGTCACTAACACACTTTTTTTTCTTAAAGGTATATGCACTGATGATTACTGCCCATATACACAGAATGATAACAGGAAGGGCATTTTGTATGATAGAGAATAATACAATAGAAATGAAGCTGCAGAGATGCCCTTCCCCACACATACCTATTGGGGGCGTAGATTTGCTTCAAGAATTTGGCTAGTCGTCCATATAATAAGCATCACCAAGAATTAGGAAATGTGCCCACCAAAGAACCCTACATGATGGTGAACTGTAAAACAGAAAGCAGACATAAGAGGAAGCATTGGGCTACTCCTGCCAAAGTCAATAAGGGAAAGCTTTTTAATGTGCCACTATGCTTGGAAAATAGATGTTTTCACAGAAAAAGGAGGAATAGAGTCTGGTGTGCTCACGTTGATAAAGTATGACGTTCTTCACGCTGCAGCTCATTTCTAAACACTGGGAAAAACAGTATCTGGGCAGTTTAACACAAATTACTGTGAAACTGCTATTTCTCTGTACGGCCCTACCTGTCGGTGCAGAACGACTGAAGTTAACTTGCTCCTTTCCGGAAGCAGGATAAACTTATGATTCTTCTGAGGCTCCTCCCCCTGCTATCTCCACCTCCTCCTCAGTTTTTTAGTTTGTCCTGCCTAGGAGGCAGCTTTTTTTCTCCTCTCCTATAGAAGATTTTATTAACGTCAATTTTACTTAACAACCATCCTATTTACAAGTGAGCTCTCTGGTCCCTAAATGGTACCAGATTGAGACCGGTAAATACAACCACAAGGAACTTTATAGGTTAGAGCCCCACGTGCGTGGTCTCTGGACAACGGCACATAGCAGTCCGGTAAGTGCTCCCGCTATGTAGTAGGTTGAGCCTACCTCTCAGGGCAGGAGAGGTAAAGGAGACAAAAAATAGTTTTTTGTTAAGCGCCAGAGAACACACTCTTAGCGCACTTGTAAACGAGCTCATACAGTGACCAAGCCCATACGCACACCATAGACGCACTTCCGGGTTGTGGCGGTACCGCGTCATACAGGCACGGAACATCCAGCTCCGTTAATCACGCGAGATTTTGCGGCGGCCATTTAAGCCAATAAGCAGCAGTGAATAGTTCATGAGCAGTTGTTCCTGGTTATCCAGACAACTTGGAGAGAAAAGCAGACACAACCTTAAGGCAAGTGCAATGGCATCAGCAGACAAGGATCTCGTATCCTTAATAGAAAATTTTAAAAGATTCATCGGGTACTTATGTTATAACGACAGCTAGGGTGCATGCTACCCAGGAATCTAAGGCGCAAGATACAGTTGGGCATCAGTCAGCTCAGTCGCAACCAGTTGTACCTTTAGGCATACCTACACAAGTACAACCTACACCTATGCAGCAACCAGGCACATCCTCAGATTTATGACCTGTTTCCAATTGACCATTCAGAACACACTGGGCCAGACAACAATGTCGCAGCCTGTTACTCACACTAAAAGTGCGGGCAAAAGAAAGGGCAAGAGGTCTCCCTCACCTTCTTCAGAAGGAGAGCTACCAGACTCTGACCCTAATTCTCCAGCATTCTCAAAATCATATTCTTCATCGGAAGATTTATCGCTATCCGATTCTCAGTCATCTTCATCTGAGGACACCTCTAGACAGCCAGAAGAAACTAAGTCTATTCTCAAGGCAATTTTTTCAACATTAGAAATAAAAGAAGAGCAGGTACCTCTTTCAAGGGAGGACAATGTGTTAGGCAATTCAGCTGGACGTGCCAGATCATTTCCCATCTGTAAATCCACTAGCAAGGCAATAGAGACAGAGTGGTCGCAACCTGATAAGAAAAGTAATATGCCACAAAAATTCTTCAATACCTATCCAGTCCAAGAAGAATGTAAAATATGGGATAAAATTCCAAAGGTGGACCCTCCAATAGTGAGATAGTCCCTCAATACTATGCTACCGGCAGAAGATGCAGGATCATTGAAAGAACCGATGGATAGAAAAATGGAATCTGCTCTCAAAAAAGATTTTCAGAGCACAGCAGTCATTTTAAGGCCAGCAGCAGCTGCAGCTACTGTTGCAAAGGCAGCACAGTACTGGTATCAAAAACTGCCCCAGTCAGCATCGACTGACCCATATACATTTATAGAAGTGTAGCGCTATAGTAAACTGACTTGTGCTAGGATAGTTTAGCTACTTTCCTTGGTGGGCTGAGACCACCGATGAGCTCTCTTTCTCAGGGGTAAGCCCTCGCAGCGGGGTGGAGGCAAGGGTGTAGTGTAACTGTAACCTGATGCGATAGCACAATGATGGGCGCCAGTAGTTCTTTAACAGTTGAACAAAGAACAGTATTTATTGAACAATAGCACAGAGATCATTTAGCACATTGATCCACAATGGAGTATAGAACATACACAGCAGCATAAAGGAAGCATATACTCACAGCACATATAGGCTGAATCCCCACAGGCTAGGAAATATACAGCAGAGAGTAAGTTGACAGCATGTGATGGGTATTGCCCAGTTTTCAGGATATCTTCCAGTGGCAGACTAGGGGAACTCCTGACATCCCTATCTCAACACTTGGTTCCTTACTCTGGGTTAGTAATACTCTGGGATCTTAATCCCTCTAATCTCCTTGGCGGAGCCTTGAGCTGCTCAACTAAATAACCTCTCTATCACTCCTAGAGCGTTCTATAAAACGAGTATAGCTGTCTAATTACTAGGGCCAAGGCGCCTAGGGTCAGCACTACCCATTCCCTTCCAGCCTGCTTGGTTGGGCTAAAGCAATGGACCCAGAGCACATGGTTCCTAAACCTTGTATACTCTGGCACAGTGCCTCTAGAGTACATTGTGTGAACTGCAGAGGTTACATAAGCACAAGGTGTCCATATTACTAGGGATGTGCCTGTCTGTAAAGTGTAAGGGTGTCTAAGATTTTCACATCCCTACAGAAGGAGTAGCAAAAGTCAGAACAGACCTCTCCTTCCTGGGTGAGGCAGCACTTGATATAACAAAGCTCACGGCTAGAGCTACTGCATCATCAGTAGTAGTGCTCAGAGCACTTTGGCTGTGGTCAGGGGACTCTGCTTCTAAACACAGGCTATCAGCATTAAAGTTCTCAGGAAACCAGCTGTTTGGCTCAGAATTGAAGCAAATTATAGCAGATGTCACAGGTGGTAAAGGTGCATTCCTCCCGCAAGGTAGAAGGTCTAGGCATGAGTATCACCGTAGAAATTACCACCGCAAACTATGGCAATCTGATAATAGACAGCCAAGATCTTCAAGGGCAAACCAACAAGCATTACAGGCCTTCATGGCAGCCCCAATCTAAGTTTTCCAGGAAACCTGGACAGGCAAAGAGCAAACAACATTCACAAATTGAATTTGACGGAGGGGCTGTTGAATCCCAACTGTGGAGAGAGAGACGATTCTCATCAGTAGTCACTGCAACATTAATGTCGGCCCGTAAGCCTACCACAGCCAAAACCTACTATAGAACCTGGAGTAGATTTATGACTTGGGCTGAATCTGGCCAACTTCAGTGGAGCCATTGCCAGTCCCCGCAAGTTTTAGACCTCGTACAGCAAGGGCTAGATAAAGGCCTTAGTGTTGCGGCATTGAAAGTTCAAGTAACAACTCTTTCAGCACTGTTCCAGAATCAATGGGCTTCTTTGCCAGAATTCAGTATTTACAAGCCTTATACAACATTCGCCCACCTCACAGAAACCCGGTCCCACCTTGGGATCTTAATTTGGTGCTCACAGTTCTTCAGTCAGTTCCCTTTGAACCCATGGACACCATTAACATCAAGTTTGTCTCATGGAAGGTTGCGTTTTTAATGGCTGTTTGTCCAGGCCAGAGGGTGTCAGATCTGACAGCTCTGTCCTACAAACAACCGTGGTTAGTTTTTCACCAAGATAAGGCGGTACTGCGGACAGTACCTTCTTACCTTCCAAAAGGTAACTTCCGCTTTTCATATAAATCAAGACATAGTCATCCCACTTTTTGCCCAAATTCTTCAAATGAAAAAGTAAGTCAATTGCACACTCTAGACCCAGTAAGGGCTTTGAAGTTTTATCTCAAGAGGCCATCTTCATTCAGAATATCTGACAGACTTTTAGTTTTGTTTGGTCCAAACAAGTGCGGACAACCAGCATCTAAGACTACTCTGGCTAGATGGATAGTGTCTGCAATCTCTCAATCATGTGATAAAGCAGGGAAGAAGCTACCTGACAAGCTTCATGCTCATTCCACCAAGAAGATTAGCACTTCATGGGCACTGCAAAATTCCGCTTCCGCTGAAATGATAGCAGCGACTTGGAGCTCTATGCATACATTATCCAAGTTTTACAAATTAGATGTCCTTGCCTCTGCAGAAGGGGCTTTCGGCAGGAAAGTGCTACAGGCAGCAGTGGCACCTAGATAGTCCTGCATACAGTTCTCACCTTAGTTTACAAAGAAATCTCAGATGTTCAAGTCATGGTTATAGTTCAATAGTTTTTTTTATAGCCCAACCCTTTTTTTTAGGGTGGCTCTGGGACTTCCCCAGTGGTCCTGCACTGACAGGTAGGGCCATACAGAAAAAAGTAGATTTTTTTTACCTGAAAAATCTCTTTCTTGTGGGCCCGTACGTCAGTGCAGCATCCCGCCCAATGGTAGGGTGCCGCATAAATTTTTTGCTGCTCGCCCTTGTTACAGTTAGGGTAGTTAGGCTAACCTCTCCACCAGCAGACTTGATAACGAAACTGAGGAGGAGGTGGAGATAGCAGGGGGAGGAGCCTCAGAAGAATCATAAGTTTGTCCTGCCTCGGAAAGGAGCAAGTTAACCCCAGTCATCCTGCACTGACAGTACGGGCCTACGAGAAAGAGATTTTTCAGGTAAGAAAATCTATTTTTAAAGGCATCTTTCAAGCAGGAGGTGGATAAAGGAACCACTGTTGTTTGTACACTGCTTGTGACCACTTTACAAAGTACTATTTACCATAAGGTCGGCCTTGGGCAGGAAGGAAAAGAGGGAATGAGTGGGGAGAAGGGGTGGGTTTGGAAATAATAAAGGAGCAGGAGCCAGAGGGAAGATGATGCTCTCCATATCCCGGTGCTGTGTCATGATAGCTGTATTGAGCTGGCAGTTGAAGGGTACATTTTGTGAAGTCTTCTGGAGGACCAAGTCCAGAGTGAGATTTTAAGTAGGCCCCAGTATTTGTTACCCAGAGGCCCAAACAGTCCCCCACCAGCCCAATAAATAGAGAATGACTAATGCATCTTACAGTAGCCCCACAGGTGTTTACAAATTACCAGGGAAGGAGCTTAAATTACAAAGGTCACTCTTTTACCTGTGTGAAGGCCTCCTCTAACTGTCCTACCCTCTTTCACACCTGTCATGTCAAGATGGTCACCTGCAGAAATGTCAACCTGGACCCATTCATGTCCGACCCCTGGATCTGTCTCCTGCCATATTCCCTGATCAACTGTTTAGGGTGATATTGGAGATCTTTGGGTGACAATTGAATGCCTAGCAATGGAGTGAGGATTTTTGGTTTTGGGGGGGGAGGTAAATTACAGAGAGCGAGTGATGGACCCATTAATGCAGGAGAATGGGGAAAAGGGACTTAAATTGGGAGACTCCTGACAAATACAGGGGCGTTGACATGTCTGTACAGGACCTGTTATATGTTAATCATGCTCAGCACACCCCGGCCAGGGTGACGCGGCAGAACTAAATCTAGCAGGTCTATCCCAAGATACAACTCCCCCACAGGCCCAATTAATAGCCAGTGTCTTACAGCGGCCTCTTCTGCTGGCATTTTCCAGAACCTACAGATTGCCAGTCCAGGCCGAGTACTTTGGAATTATGGGAAGACTTTTGGCTTAATAGTCCTATCCTAACTGATCCCCAGTCGCAAAACCATTCTTGGCAGGTAAACATAGTGCAAGCACCATATAAACATCACTCCATAGTGACGTGCAATAAGGTAACCAAACCTATTAAATGAGTGTCTGTGTATTTGTATTTATATGGTACAACTTGTGTACGCAGCATGTTTCTTACAATACTTGTAGCTGAAAATCCAGGTTATGGATACAGCAGGAAGAATAAATGCTCTTGCTCTCTCAATAACTCCCACACAGGGCCGGCCTTAGGCCAATTGGACCAATTGGGCCCCGCACCACAGGGCAGCACAGATAATATTTCCCTCAGCACATGATGCTGCCTGGCCTGCCCCCAACTTTGAGAGTCCAGCCCATCCCCAAATCCATAGGTCCAGCCCACCCTCAACTCTGATAAGCCAGCCTATCCCCCAACTCCATAGGTCTAGCCTGCCCCCAACTCTAATAGGCCCAGCTTTCCTCCAACCTTGATAGGCCCTGCCTGCCCCCAATCCAACCAAGCCTGCTCCCAAGCTGAATCGGCCCAGCCTGCGCCAAACTAATTGGCCCAGTCCACTCTCCTATTTCCTCCCTCTCTCTCTTACCCTGTTTGCCCCTATTATGTGCCCCTATTTCATCCCTCTCACTCTCTTACCTTGTCTGCCCCTTTCCTTTCTATTTTGTGCCTGTATGCCCTTATTTTCCTAAATACTTGCTGTGTCAGTAGCCAGCAACACTTTGTCTAGGGGCCCCGCCAACATGGTCCCAATTGGGCCCCACATTTGATAGGATCAGCCCTGCTCCCACACCTTCATTCCTTTCTCTCTACTTTGCTCTCTGTGTCACTGCTGCTGGCGCTACTGCAAACTCTATTTAATGACCCTAGAATACATTTAATACTCTCATTTTGCTAGCACTAATGATGAATAATGTGTAGTGAACCTATTGTGGCAGAGGAATCCGCAGCAGCATACTTCCCCCAGAAATAACAACATCCGAACATTTCAGCATATTAGCATCCAATTTGTGTGAAAAAATGCATTTTAGAGCATTGTTGTCCAACTGCTGTGTTACCAATGGCTGGAATTCTTCTGACCTGGTGGAAGGCCGATAATAGAAACCAGTGTTGACCACTCCCTGTTTTTAAACCACACCCACTTTAAACCAAAGCCACGTTACCACTAGACCATGTCCACATTAATGATGGCAGCACACCAAAAAGAGTTTATAGGCAATTATTCATGCAGCTCTCGGTCTCACGCCTCAACCTTTAATCTCACTCAGCCAAATTTTATTTGAGCCAAACCTCTAATCACACTCATCACTTCTGTTTTTGTTGTAGGTTCTTCAGGGACTCCCCCTGCTAGACTTTGGTTTGCGATGTTCCGAGGAGAAGATTTCAATGAGCCCCCTGCACAGAACACTCTAAAGGGAGAATGACAAAAGGGGTGACATCTTCGTACTTCGCATCTCTGTGATTAGAAAGATGGTGACAAGGTAAGTGTTTCTTTTGGGGGTTGTAGTTCAGAGTCATTGTGGGGACAGTGTAGGTTGTGTTGTTTGTGTCTCCCCAAAATGATCTTAAAAGAGTTTGCTTGCAGACTTTGCCTGCTGGTAGTTGCTGCCTGCTTTGCTGCAGAACTAGTACAAGGGGTGAGTTTGTTATCACTTTACTTTTTTATTACTCCATCCAACTGAATTGCATTTCTGTAGACAGAGGGACCAAAGTATGCCCTTGGCAGAAAAGTGGGTAATAGCCTTGATAAGCCTATGTACACTCTACATAAAACAGATACTTTATATTATTTACAAAGTCTCAGTTGGGTCCCAAGAGAACTACAACTCCCAATATGCCACAACAGATGAAGGTTTTAGGATTTTATGGAAGGTGTAGTCCAACAGCGGCTGTAGGGACTGCAGGTTGGATATTGTTTCTATGCTACAGCGATGCGTGACAGTACTCGTCTTACAGTTGGTCTTCAGACATGGCATTGTGTATTATTGTATACCTTTGTCTTCAAATGAACAGCAGTGAGCACTATTAAACTGTTAACCTTAAGTACTCACCCCGCTCACTTGGCTGTGTTGAATTTTTTCCCCAGAAAATCTTTTACCATTGTTATTGGGTTAACAGACCTTTCAATAAAATATACTGGCAATATTTATGTGCTGATTAGCACGTTACATTATATTTATGTACTTATGAGGTTGCAAGAAATGCTATGACTTTCTGCCTCTAGTTTTTAACATTGGAATTTGCAACCTTTATCTTCAGGCTTTTCCTGAAGATAAAGGTTAAAAGATAAAGGTGATACACTGATGATTATATTAATCTATGTACATGTATATATAATACATTTATATATTCTTTTTATAATAAAATATTCACAGACAGACTTGTGTAGAATAATTGCCATCCTACCCACAAAGAAGGGCCTATTCCTGTCATTCTTTATCTTCTTTTATTATGCAGTGGGGGCGGTATTTTGGGAGTGAGTTGTGCTGAAAGGGAGGGATTTGGGGCAATATTAACTTTAGCACACTTTGCTTATTATCTAATTTCTAGAATTACTTAATACATCCTAACTAAATTATGGTTACTGTTAAAGGGTTTGTTCACTTTCCAACACTTTATTCATTTCAGTTCACCAGAAATAAAGACTTTTCCCAATGACTTTCTATTTTCTCTGGGAGGGGCAGTCGCAGACTCTGTAACTGTTCTAAATTGATACATTTAGTTGATACATTAGTTATCTTTGTCCCTGCTGAGCAGAATCTCTGAGTTTCATTAATGGCAGCTGTTAAAGCTGTTGCAAATGTTCCACAGATGCTGCTGAGAATCAACTAATGTAGCAAATTTTAACAGTTCAGAATCTGCACCTAATTTACTGAGCTGCCAGACTGAAACATCAGAGACAGGGACCAATGTCCTGTCACTGAAGACCTCTCATATAAAGGCATTGGAAACATAATGCAAGTTTTTATTTAGATTATGAAGGTTGGAAAGCTCCGAAATACCGAAGGGCTGTCTCACATAGACGCCATTTTATCCAAATAATCAGAATTTTAAAAAATTATTTATTTTTTCTTTGTAATAAAATGGTACCTTGTACTCGATCCAAACTAAGATATTATTAATCCTTATTGGAAGCAAAATCAGCCTATTGGATTTATTTAATGTTGACATGATTTTTTAGTAGGATTAAGTTATGAAGATCCAAATTAAGCATAGACCCGTTATCTGGAAAAAAAAAACATTTCGGATAATAGGTATGGGACATGTAAATGTATGTATTGTTTTCAGGGCATTGACTTCACTGATTCACTACTTTTAAGACATGTTATAGCAGTTAACTTAAGCTTTTGTTCTAGGGTTTCCTTTCAAATCACTCATCCTTTCTCCATCAGTAGATGTTAATGTTACTTCAGTGTTCATTTAGCAATTGAATTATACACCGTTATAATTAGGTGAATGGTATATAGGTTGAGAGCAGTTAAAACGTGTGTCCATATACACATTATTAACTTCCCAGAGCAAATCTTTGTGCCACTAAAATTGAGTGCACTGGATTGTGAAAGATATGTATGTGCAGGGTGGGACAAAATGGGGGGCAGTTATTGTACTTATTGCCTCAAAGGCTATGAGATAAGAGGATGGCTTTTTCCAATAGACACTTATATCACCATTAACAGTGAATGATAAGCGCCAGTTGACTTAATTTTTCTGGATAAACCAGCTGCTTTTATATACCGTGCAATGAATGATGCGCTTGTACCTACTTGCAGACTTGTGTACTTACACAGGGCACAATTCACCAGTTGTGCCTACTTTGGTTCATGAGACACAAGGCATGGCACACTTTCATGCAAGGGAGTCCTGTATTTAATATCTGCTTTGACCTAGTGGTAGGTTCTTGACAGTCCAGTACTATTGGCACAAGGCAGCCCTCTCCTTTCTCCCAAACCACAGAGCTATCAACTCCCCCATGTTTCCCAGGAGTTACCTGGTTTTAGACCCTCTCACTCCATCCTCCCATCCCTGTATGCAATTCCACAAGTTTTTAATTTTTGCTGTCTTAAGTAGAAATGCACATGCGTTGTAGGCACTGGGTGCTATTGAAGTGGTCATTGAACATGTACATAACATTGTTTGGCACTGCTTCTTGTGTCTGAGCCACAGCTTTTTGTGCTCCTGGAATGAATTGGGCAGAAGGTGGTTGGTGCTTGGGTGTCCCTTGCAATGCACAGTAGTTCTCCTAAAGTTGTACAATTTTGTGCTTGTTAGTGCTCAAGCTTGGTGAGATTCAGGTGTCCTTTACCTATTGACTTGGACTCTGCAGACAGTTCTATACTTTCAGGAATATATCACCTGGTAAATGACCCCTAGATATAAGGGACCCCTTATATAAACCAGGCATGGGGCACTAAAACTTGATCAGAACAAAATAAACTGGGTAATGAAGGTCCTTGAATAAATGGTATATGGAAAGGAAGATAACTAGAAATATGCAGGGTTTAGGAATTTATGAATATAACACCAAAGCATAGTTACACTATGCAATCACCATGTTCTTTACCCAGAATTCAGTATTTTCCCTATTATTAAAGCATCATTGTGCTCACCAGATGAAGCTGTGGCCTATGCAATCACCATGTTCTTTACCCAGAATTCAGTATTTTCCCCATTATTCTAGCATAATTGTGCTCACCAGATAAAGCTGTGGCCTATGCCTAAAAATTGACACAAATGCTAATGCGGGTTTCTTTAATGAATGAGATGTGTTAAGCAGCTGACTGCAGACATTCCAACTGCACTTGCACTCATAAATTATCCCTTAAGTTATTCTTTTAGTCTTTTAGGAACCACCCATATTTTTAACATTTTTGACAAAAGAAACAACTCACTTAGGACCAGGTCAAAAATACTAATTACAAGCCTGTAACTGTACTTCTACCCAGGTATGTATTCAAGGGTTATCCACGGGTGCCAGGCACCAGCTCCATACTTTTTATTTTTTATCTTTTCTGAGCCCCACCCTTAGTACATGATGCTGTGTGTGTGAGAGATACTAATAGTAACTGTGTGAGAGAGACTAAGTATGAGTATCTGTGTATGAGTGATTATTCAGTATGTGGGGGGATGGCTACCTGTTGCTGCTGCACAGAGTGAACCCACCAAATAACAGTTCCCTTTTGGGATAACTAGAGAACCCTTGGGCAGCAGCTAGGGTTGCCACCTTTTGCCAGTAAATACTGGCCCACAATGAATAGAGGAGGGGTGATGATGCAAAGGAGGGGGGGGGGCAAGGCACTGGCACTCATAAGCCAGGGACTAACCCCCTGTGTTTATTTCGTAAAATATGGAAGATTAAAAATTCATATATGCACATTGGGCATCAAACTGTTCAGCAGACCCCTGGCTTCATCATATCTAGGATCTTTTATGTTGGTACATTACAATAGGTGGGTCATGTAATGGGCAATATTGCTTACAAAAATGTTGAAAATCCCGATGTTTGTGCCATTTAGTACTGGTATGGGATCCATTGTCCAAAAGCTCAGAACTGTGGTGAGACCATCTCCAATAGACTTGAGTTTAATTAAAAATTCACATTTTAATAAAATATTTCCTTTTTCAATTATATAGTAACACACTACCTTGTAGCTAATCACAACTAAGATATAATTAATCATTATTGGAGGCAGAACAATCCTATAATGATTAAAGGTAGCCATCTTTTCGCTACAGTTCATGTTTTTGCGCTACTGCGCATACACAGCCACAAGAAAAAAGAAGCCAGAAGACGATCGCTCTGTGATGCTTGCTGGAAGATTCCTGGGACAGTTCTGATATCTTCTGATATGAGCCCTGGGCTTCAGTTAAGTACATGTCATCACTTGGGGGTGCCTAACTTTTTGCACCCCCAAATTAAAAGACCTTTCCTGCTCCTTTAAGGTTTAAATGATTTTTAAGACTTAAAGACCCATTTATCCACAAAACCCCAAGTTCCGACTATTCTAGATAATGGGTCCTATACCTGTATAATATATTAGTGGTAAGAAAGGTAGTTCTGGTGGGAATAAATCTTATTTGATATAGTCCCACAAGCTGTTAATAGTATGTCTTATACTGCTACAGAGGCAAATGGAGTTTTAATTACGGTGGAAAAGCTATGCGTTTTTTCTACCTTGCCCTTTATTCCTATACCTTGGTTTTTTTATGATATTTAGCTCATTTATTAGTTTTATCCACTGCTGGACTAAGGGTGCCTCCCTGGTTCTCCAGTTAAGCATGATCAGCCTTCTGGCTTAAAAGAAAGCCTTAATTAGGAATATTTACTGGGGAGGTGTCAGGCTCAAATTAGCAGCAATCAGGGGTCACAATTTAAGAAGGTCGGAAACACCTCGCTCATTCCCATGCACTATGCAGTAGTGTACTTGTGGCCTTTTGCCAATTAGGCAATGCCACAGGTTTAATTTTGTGCAATAGTGCTTGAGTATAGTAGACCCCACGCAACAAATACATTGTATGTCTGCAATTGACAGAGACCTGGATAGGAGTATGTAAGATTTCCTTCAATTGTGTATTGGATAAGGGATCCCATTTGTCCTCCCAAGTTGCCCTGCATTTTATATGGAATCTATTGCAAATATACCCCCGAAAACATTTACACCATTGCGATATCTTATAGTTCGTATACCCTGTTCTTTCCAGGGTGAGTAAAGCGTCTAATGAGGTGTCCTGAAGATTGTTTAAGTCCCTAATGGAGATCACCACTATGCAAAGGTTTTGAGTGATACAAAGTATCATCTGAAGACACTTTCCTCATAGTAAGGGGGCGATAAATACATATTAGGTAATACTAACTCCAACAATTGGATATAGCCATAAATACAAATATATCTACCCCTAGTGTTAGATTTGAGTAACCAACCTGAATGGTGTTGATTTGATGATCAGTATGGACACTCCCGATGAGAAGGGAGAACATGTGGTGTTGTAACACAAGCCCACCCAAGGGCACTTGAGCACCAACACCTAACTTCCCTGTAGGTGGGTCTTGTGCAATATATATAATTTTGGTACTGGATTTTTTTTATCATATCCAGGACTTTTGACATTGTCATTTAATATGGCACATTCCATGTAACCGTTTTGTACACATCGCTTACCTAGGGTATAATAGTGCATCAGGTTCTCTCTTAAACCTCTTACAAGGAGACAGCTCATACTTAAAAATGTTGCCACTTGGGTAAGAAAGCCAAACCACCATTCTTTCCTTAGTGCCAAAGCCTTGTTTTTACTAGAGTACATGGGTAAAGGTATGAGCTGGGCTAAGAGTGAGTTTTACCTTTTTTTTTGGTGGGCTATAGCAATCAAACTGCTTATAGGCATAACCATAAAAATTAGTTTTTTGGGTTTTTTTTTTTCAGGAGGGCATGTCTGAGAACACTTACCTGACTCTTACAAGGAGATGGCTCATTTTGGCTATATTTGGGACCCTCTTGGATGCTGAATCACACCTCTTGGGTTAGCGATGTAAGGTCAGGCCCTGTTTTCTATATAGACACCGGTGGGCTGCAGCTCTACTGCATGTACAACACAGTTTCTGTCATCATGTGCTAGTCCAGCAACAAGGAAGATGGGGGTGTCACTTTTTTATGATTAGGGCGCAGCCCTCAAAATGCAGATCTGAGTAACAGATCAATTAAAAAATCAGAGATACTTATAAATATATGTAAGTTTATGGACTGCATTGATTGCAAACCTTTTCGATTTAAATATAATTATTGCAGCCTGTATAGCTATACAATTCCCTTATATTTCACATGATATAAAAACAGTAGAGTTTCAATTCTACAGTAAATTACTCCTTTGGTTTTTCCAGCTCAGCTGATAAAAGTAAATGCTTGTGGTGATGACTGGCCCCAAAGCTGCCCTGAGGTGGCTTTAACTATGCTGCCCCCTCACCCCTTTGTGTTACCTTTACAGAACTTATCTGCAAATTTTCTGTTTCCCAAAGAGAAACCGCTGCATAGTAACCCTACACGGACAGGTGCAAACTTTGTACACACAGGCATCTTCCAATGAATATTGTGTTGTGCATTTTAGCCTTCACTGATTTAGTCTCAGAATTTGAGAGTAAGGGAAGGTAAGAGCCAGTTTGCTCATGTGCATTTTATTTCCTAAGGGGTGGCACCTGATAAGCCAGACTATGAAGGGAAAATTAGTTCTGTTCCTCAAATATGGCTACTGGAGTTTGGAATGTGATTTTTTTTAGTTCCATTTTAATAGGATTTGCTCTTACTTGCGATCATTGATGTCTCAGTATTGTATTAAACTCGGGTTTGGGGATTATATTATTAATGATTCTTTTCTTTCCCTCCAGTTTTGTGATGTGTCTTCCAGCGGGTGCACGTAGTATACATGAAATGATGGGGAATGGTGCCAAGAATAACCATTATACACAGAATCTCCAGTTTGTTTCCAGGGTGAGTATGTTTGTTGGAGAAACCATTCCTGCAGAAGGACTCTCTTACCCACAGGTACTAAACTTTTCAATGTTTCTTTATTGCAGATTTGATCCATTCTCTCACTCCCTTTATATGTTACCCTTGCCAAGTGAGGCAATTATCCAGAATAAAAACAGACACAATGGCTTTGTTGTTAATCTGTGAAGTCACAGTTTTATTAGTAATATTAATTTGGCTTTTTGATCCTGAGGAAGGCGAAAAACCTCTTGAGAATGTAGATGATCTGCTTCACTAGAGGGAAAAATTCCTTCCTGACTCCTTAAAGGCAATCGGATTTGCTCCCAGGATGTACCATATTGAATGAAGGGAAACAGGGTGAGGGAAACAGAAAGGAATATGTTGCATAAACAGGAGCGCCATTAAGCTGCTAGGTGAATACTGCATTCCTCTTCATTCTATTGGTCCCCAAACAGCCTGCAGACCCGGCTTCTACAGTCTGAGGGATGGAGTGAAAAGGAATGAAGGATCTACAGAGTGGCTTAAAGGTGCACCGGTGTATAAAAACACATTTATGGAGAAAGAGAAGGCACCGCTGGGGGAAATGAGGTCAAAGGAAATAGAAAACAATATGGCTGCATACACAGGAGCCCCACTAAGCTACTAGGTGAATACTGCATTCCTCTTCATTCTATTGGTCCCCACACAGGCTGCAGACCCGGCTTCTACAGTCTGAAGGATGGAGTGAAAAGGAATGCAGGATCTACAGAGTAGCTTAAAGGTGCACCAGTGTATAGAACCATATTTTGGGAGAAAGAGAAGACACCGCTTGGGGAAATGCAGTAAAATCAAGGGAAATAGAAAGCAACATGGGGGCATACAGAGGAGCGCCTTAAGCTGCTAGGTGAATACTGCATTCCGCTTCATTCCTCGAGACCCCACACAGGCTGTAGACCCGGCTTCTACAGTCTGAGGGATGGAGTGAAAAGGAATGCAGGATCTACCGAGTGGCTTAAAGGTGCACCGGTGTATAAAAACACATTTATGGAGAAAGAGAAGGCACTGCTGGGGGAAATAAGGTCAAGGGAAATAGAAAACAATATGGCTGCATACACAGGAGCCCCACTAAGCTACTAGGTGAATACTGCATTCCTCTTCATTCTATTGGTCCCCAAACAGCCTGCAGACCCGGCTTCTACAGTCTGAGGGATGGAGTGAAAAGGAATGCAGGATCTACAGAGTGGCTCAAAGGTGCACCAGTGTATAAAAACACATTTATGGAGAAAGAGAAGGCATCGCTGGGGGAAATGAGGTCAAGGGAAATAGAAAACAATATGGCTGCATACACAGGAACCCCGTTAAGCTACTAGGTGAATACTGCATTCCTCTTCATTCTATTGGTCCCCAAACAGCCTGCAGACCCGGCTTCTACAGTCTGAGGGATTGAGTGAAAAGGAATGCAGGATCTACAGAGTAGCTTAAAGGTGCACCAGTGTATAGAACCATATTTTGGGAGAAAGAGAAGACACCTCTGGGGAAATGCAGTAAAATCAAGGGAAATAGAAAGCAACATGGGGGCATACAGAGGAGTGCCCTAAGCTGCTAGGTGAATACTGCATTCCGCTTCATTCCTTGAGACCCCAAACAGACTGCAGACCCGGCTTCTACAGTCTCAGGGATGGATTGAAAAGGAATGCAGGATCTACCGAGTGGCTTAAAGGTGCACTGGTGTATAAAAACACATTTATGGAGAAAGAGAAGGCACCACTGGGGGAAATGCAGTCAAGGGAAATAGAAAACAATATGGCTGCATTCACAGGAGCCCCACTAAGCTACTAGGTGAATACTGCATTCCTCTTCATTCTATTGGTCCCCAAACAGCCTGCAGACCCGGCTTCTACAGTCTGAGGGATGGAGTGAAAAGGAATGCAGCATGTACCAAGTGGCTTAAGGGTTTCCTGGTTATGATGCCATATTTTGGTATTAAGTGGAGAAACCTCTGATGGAATTGCAATTAGTAAAAGTGGGGCACTGCTAATGATATTGCAGTAAAGTAAAAAAAAGGCAGTGCTTGTTAGGGAAACAGAAAAGATATGGCGGCATACACGTAAGCACTGTGAGTCTACTTGGTAGTAGCTGCATTCCATTCCATTCGAGCCCGGCAGCTTACAGATCCCGGCTTCTGCAGGCAGATGGATGGAATGAAAAGGAATGCAGTATCTACTGAGTGGCTTAAAGTTGCTTCTGTTTATGATGCCATATTTTGGTTAGTGGAGGAAGTACCACAGGAGGATCTGCAGTGGCAGGGGAGGCAGTGTAGGAGGAACTGTGATGGGTGGCAGGAGACACACTGCTGGTAGTATTGCAGTGTAATAAGGCCCTGGAAGGAAGGGCATATATCGCTGATGGAGTTGCAGCAGATGGAAGTTGAGGCATCACTGTTGTAATTATGGTGGATAGAATGAGATGCATTGTTACTGAAACTACAGTAGCATAAATGGAAGGCAATAGTGATAGAAACATAAGGTAGAGGAGAAGGCACTGGTGGAATTGGAGCATTCTTACTTGAAAACACAATCGAAGGAGCTGTCAGTTGGTGCCTTTTCTGAACGCAGCCTGTAAAAGCCACATAAAATAACATAAAAACTCAATGCACATTTTTCTCATCTTAACTAGTGGTAATACTGTGTTAACCCTATAACACTTATTGGCACATTAATCATAATTGTAGCACTGTTCTACTCCGTGCCCCTGCACCCCATACCACAAGGAATCCTAATACAGAATTAGTCATCTCAGGGATCAATATTTCCATAGAATCCACTTCTCCCTGCATATACCCAGTGTACCTTTTTCTCATAACCAGCATTGCTCTTATCAGTGCCCCTGCAACCATAATGCAAGGAATCCTAATGCTAGACATATCTTCTTCTGATTTGTGCTACTTGTCTTTCTACTCAGATCTTTTCTTACCCATCATCCCAGTAGGACTTAAAAAGCTGAATAGTCAAAGTCTTGAAAGGCTTCATTTATCTCGCTGGCCATTTCAAGAGGGGGTCCTTTGGGCCGCGTCAGATTCGCCGGCAGGTCGGTATACTCCTTTTCAAAATATCTCACATCCTCCGGTCCGTCCAGGCTTGGAATAAACGGAGCCATCACCTTCCTCTCAATCATGTCATCCCAGTCAATGTCCTGCAACGTAGACACCATATCAAATGGTCATTATTAGAGAAAAAGGGTCTTTACAGACAATTTTAGAAATTGTGGATAATATCCAAAGGTATAGCCCATCAGATCCTAGAGTTATTTGGACAATTGAAACAGGGGACTTACATGGAAGAACGGATGTTCTGCTACATCTGCAGCATCTCCCGGGGTAGAACCCAGTCTCTCCTTTGCATTCTTCTTCAACAGCTACAAGAACAGAAAATAGCAGTTACATGTACAGAAGCTTTGGGGAAACTCAAGAGAATTAGAAAGCGGTCACTGTAATAAACTTAAAGTGTAAAACTACTTACCTCTGATATAAAGCTTAATGCTCCAGAGTCGGTTGATGCGGGGTAGCATGGTTCGTCCTCCACAATTGAATCATATATGAATTCTCTGTCATATCCAATGAAGGGTCTCTGAAATTTATGGGAAGGTTTTTTAATACTGAGTGTTTTATGAGGTTAGATAAATAACAATAATATATATTTCTTTCTGTGTTACTTCCATCATAACTGGCCATTGGCGCTTTTTTCTTACCATCCCGAGGAGCATTTCATATACGATGACTCCAAGAGACCACCAGTCGACGTCTCGTGTATATTCCTCCACCATCACTATTTCCGGCGCCATATAAGCAGGACTCCCGACCATGGTGTTGGTGCGGTCTCCATATCCAATGCCTTAATCAAAAAGACAGTTGTTTAGGCCAGAGTATGCCCTAAATGAATACCCTATGCTCAGAGTAAATATATAAGGCCCCTCTTACCTGTTTTGCCCAATCCAAAATCTGCAATCTTTATATATCCGTCTTCATCCATTAAGAGATTGTCCGGTTTTAAATCTCTGTTTTGAAATAAAAGGGAGATGTTATAATGACACATTAACATTGCTGTGATAAACCAAGCACAACAAATGCTTTCTTCCCTCAGCCATCCAAGTAGTGAAGTTCAACCTGTACCTGTCCTGCAACAGCTACAAACCCCATGTTGTAGTAACTACTAAAGGTATCTATCCCTTTATTAACTCTTACCTGTGTATCACATCCTTGGCGTGTATGGCTTCAAGACCGAGCGTTATACATGCAGCATAGAACCTGAAAAGATAAGGAAAATACATTTGGTCATTATATGCTGCATTCATGTATGAATCTTAATATTTAGTGTAGCCTAACACTCTCCAAGTTATATCATCCTCCCCAGTCTTCTAAAACTCCAGGATGTTATGTATAAAAGTAATTTATTCATACTTCGTTGTCGCTAGGTCGAAGTGGCCACTTTTCTTCAGGTGAGTTCTTAGGGTGCCTCCTGGTACATACTCCATGACGAAGAACAGCAGGAATTTAGTGTTGAATGTCGCATATATATCCACTATAAAGTTGTGTGGATTGACTACTTGACCGATTTTCTTCTCTGCTAAAATCCTGAAAGATAAAAGAGAAACTTAGTTCAGCATAGTGCAAAATCCAATGCTAATGGTAAAAAGAAGTGAAGTAAAAAAGAAAAGTATATAAAAGATGTCCGAGAAAAAGTGCTAAATAAAAGGCCTATTAGATTTTTTGAATCATCCCCTATATACTCACTCTTCTATTTCTTCGGTGGAGTCTATGTTCTCCTTCTTCAGCACTTTCAAGGCACAGTAGATTTTTGCCGGTAGATACTCTACAAGAAGAACCTGGAATAAGAGAATGGGTTTAGTGTCATTGTTACCCTGTATGTGCAGCTAAATATCCAAGTCCTTATTAAAGACATAATCAATTACCTTTCCAAAACTTCCGCGGCCTAAAACATTAATCCGCCGAAAGTCTCTTGCTGCAAAACTGCTGAACTGTAGCACCCTGAGAGGAAATAAACAGGAATTGTGTTTTGTGTAACTTAAAAAAAAAAAAAATATATATATATATATATATATAGATATATATTATGCCTGTATCAATTTCTAGTGTCTTACTGTGTACTTTCAGCCTCCTCTAATGGTGTTGCCTCTTCTTTGCAGCACTCTGGTTCTGGAATATTATCCTCAAGGTGAGGGCCCTGGGATGTTTCCTCCTCATTCTCTGCAACATCGCTATTGAGTTTAGTTAATTGAGGTAAAAGATCATTATAATGCAATTGTACAGTTAATAGTAGAAAGCAGGCTAAACTGCAGCCTCAAATATTAAATGCTATCTTACTTCTCCTCCTCTCTCTCAGGTTGTTGTAGCTCCGGGTTTACAGATTCTGCCTCCTCAGCTTCTTCAGCTGCCTGTAAATCACTATAAGTATAATACAGATTAATATTCATTCTAATGTATTTTTCCCTGAAAGGAAATAACACGAAATTGTTTTGTGCAAAAAAAAAAAAAAAAATATATATATATATGTGTGTGTGTGTGTGTGTATAGATATATATATATATATATATATATATATATATATATATATAGATAGATAGATAGATAGATAGATATATTATATATATATATAGATATATATAGATAGATAGATATATTATATATATATATAGATATATATAGATAGATAGATATATATATTAGATATATATATATATATATATATATATATATATATATATATATATACAGGCTAAACTGCAGCCTCACATCTTAAATGCTATCTTACTTTTCCTTTTCTCTCTCAGGCTGTTGTAGCTCCTCCAGGTTGACAGATTCTGCCTCTTCAGCTTCTTCAGCTGCAGGTAATTCACTACAATAATATTCTGATGGCACCTGTGGCTGTTCTACCTCTGGGACAGGTTCTTCAGCAGAATCATCCTGTTGATGCTGCATCAAATAAGGTACAAGTGTGCAATTAATGAATGTGACAATGAAAAGGGCAATGCTTGTGTTAAACCCAAGAAATGAATGGAATCAGTGTAATGTACTCACTTTGGAGGAATCACTGGCGGGTTCTGAAATAACTTGAACCTCAGGCTCAGTGACCTCTGTTGGGAATGCTACACCAACGTCTCCGGCATTCTCAGTTGTCTCCTTTACTGCTTCTGATAATAGAGCAAATTTGAGAGAAATAAGGATTTCATGTTATGATGGCACACGGGTTCCCTACATAATAGCAATAGGAAAGAGGTCAGAGACTGTTATATCTCACCTGGAGCATTCTCTTCTTCACTCCACTGCACGATCTCCTCATTCAGCTTGTCGAGAGAGGTGTAAAGATCTTTCACCTTTTTCTCGCTACTGTTCCGCAGCTCCTTCACTCGGGCTTTTGTCTTCCTGTCCTTGGTGACATGGAACAGCTTTTCTGCCCCTGCTGCTATCTGCATTTCTTTCTGGATGTTTATTAGCAGCTCCTGCTTCGTATCTAAAAGATACTTACCCATACTTACAGAGGGCCCCAAAAATTCAAAAGACTGACTGATGTCAACAGTCTATAGAGAATGGAAAAAAATTTGAAAAAATTATTAAGCTCTTGATATTCTCCCAAACTATAAAGAATATTGTACAGTGAGACATGATATTTGTGAAGAACATCAGAGAAATGTAAAAAAATAGATATTGCAAGCTAAGGCATTTCTCTTTGCATTGACAGTTCCTCTTTATTTCGTCAGGTATAAAAGAACCGCTTTATGTTTCCATCTGCCTTACCTCAGTATGCCGGTGCCGACATGAGATGCCACACACTTTGGCGCCCATCTTGAAACTCCTGTACAAGAAAAGAAAGGTTGGTATAAGTCACTGCTTTAGTGGAGATAAAGAATACAAGTGCTGGTAAATGACAAACAGAAGACAAGCACCTCTCTGTAACTTCACAGCTACACACCTGAGCAGGTAGGGAAATGGAAGCAGATATGGGCAAAGTGCTAATATTATGATCATATCAAACGTCTTATCCCTATTGATTTAAACTGGACTAGTCAGAGCAACCAATCATTTCACAGCTGCCATTGTTGATGTTAGAAATGTATGTTTAAATGTTATACATTACTGCAATTGGCAATGTGTGCCAGTGTGAGTCGGCCGGAACTAGGGATGGGCAGAGTAGGTGGCTTCCTAGGGTGCCATCAGTGAGGGGCGCACTTCAAAAAGCATTTTTGTTTTTTGTTTTTTTTAAGTGATTATTTAATTATGTACTTTAATTATTTTTATAGTTTTCATGGCACTCTTGCCTGGGGGGAAACCTCCCGCCTCCTTCCGGCACTTCCGCCCACCCTCTCCCTCTTGCCGGCAACTTAGTACTGCAGCTTACGAGCTGCCTAGTGGCACATCGCGTCTTGCGTCACACACGTACGCCCGTCAGTGACATCACTGGCGCCTACATTACAGAGAGTTGGTGGACAGGCACGTTGGTGTGGCTCAGCCAGGCTCATTGCTCACAGCCTTGCACACTGTTTGCAGGCACTGAAGATTGGATTCTGTACTGTGAAGGTTCCTGCTGCTGGCACAGCCAGGTACAGATTTGGGGCCATTTTTTTTAATGTTGCGGCTGGGCTGGCACCGGTACATCGATACTTGAGGGGTGGGGGGGGCCGCATGATCTAATTTATTTTTGGCTGCTGCTAGCACAGGTAAAGATTGGTTCCAGGGGCAGTATGATGGCTGCTGGTACAGGGGCAATATGATGGTTAGCTACTGGTACAGGTACAGGGGGGGCAGTTTGGTTGGCTACTGGCACAGGTACAGTGGGGCGTTATGATGGATGGCTACTGGCACAGGTACAGTGGGCAGTATGGATGGCTGCTGGCACAGGGGGCAGTATGATGGCATATGATGGATGGCTGCTGACACAGGGGGGCAGTATGATGGTTGGCTACTGGCACAGGTACAGAGAGCAGTATGGATGGCTGCTGGAACAGGTACAGGGGGGCAGTATGGATGGCTACTGGCACAGGTACAGGGGGCAGTATGATGGCATATGATGGATGGCTGATGGCACAGGTACAGAGGGGCAGTATGGATGGCTGCTGGCACAGGTACAGGGGGCAGTATGATGGCATATGATGGATGGCTGCAGGTACAGGGGGCAGTATGATGGTTGGCTACTGGCACAAGTAAAGGGGGCAGTATGGATGGCTACTGGCACAGGTACAGGTGGCAGTATGGATGGCTACTGGCACAGATACAGGGGGCCAATATGATGGATGGCTACTGGCATAGGGGGCAGTATGGATGGCTGCTGGCACAGGTACAGGGGGGCAGTATGATGGCATATGATTGGCTACTGGCACAGGTACAGGGGGGCAGTATGGATGGCTACAGGTACAGGGGGCAGTATGATGGCATATGAAGGATGGCTGCTGGCATAGGTACAGGGGGACAATATGGATGGCTGCTGGCACAGGTACAGGGGGCACTATGATGGCATATGATGGATGGCTGCTGGCACAGGTACAGAGGGGCAGTATGGATGGCTGCTGGCACAGGTACAGGGGACAGTATGATGGCATATGAAGGATAGCTGCTGGCACAGGTACAGGGGGGCAGTATGGATGGCTGCTGGCACAGGTACAGTGGGCAGTATGATGGCATATGATGGATGGCTGCTGGCACAGGTACAGGGGGCAGTATGGATGGCTACTGGCACAGGTACAGGGGGCAGTATGGATGGCTACTGGCACAGATACAGGGGGCAATATGATGGATGGCTATTGGCATAGGGGGCAGTATGGATGGCTGATGGCACAGGTACAGGAGGGCAGTATGATGGCATATGATTGGCTACTGGCACAGGTACAGGGGGCAGTATGGATGGCTGCTGGCACAGGTGCAGGGGGGCAGTATGGATGGCTACTGGCACAGGTACAGGGGGCAGTATGATGGCATATGAAGGATGGCTGCTGGCACAGGTACAGGGGGGCACTATGGATGGCTGCTGGCACAGGGGGCTGTATGATGGCATATGAAGGATGGCTGCTGGCACAGGTACAGGGGGGCAGTATGGATGGCTGCTTGCACAGGTACAGGGGGCAGTATGATGGCAAATGAAGGATGGCTGCTGGCACAGGTACAGAGGGCTGTATGATGGTTGGCTATTGGTACAGGGGGCAATATGGATGGCTACTGGCACAGATACAGGGGGGCAATATGATGGATGGCTACTGGCATAGGGGGGCAGTATGGATGGCTGCTGGCACAGGTACAGGGGGGCAGTATGAAGGTTGGCTACTGCCACAGGTACAGGGGGTGGTATGATGGCATATAATGGATGGCTGCTTGCACAGGTACAGGGGGGCAGTATGATGTTTGGCTGCTGGTACAGGTACAGGGGGGGCAGTATAATGGTTGGCTACTGGCACAGGTACAGAGAGCAGTATGGATGGCTGCTGGCACATGTACAGGGGGGCAGTATGGATTTCTACTGGCACAGGTACAGGGGGCAGTTTGATGGCATATGAAGGATGGCTGCTGGCACAGGTACACTGGGGCAGTATGGATGGCTGCTGGCACAGGTACAGGGGGATGTATGATGGCATATGATGGATGGTTCTGGCACAGGTTCAGGGGGCAGTATGATGGTTGGCTACTGGCACAAGTACAGGGGGCAGTATGGATGGCTACTGGTACAGGGGGGCGTTATGATGGATGGCTACTGGCACAGGTACAGGGGGGCAGTATGATGGCATATGATTGGCTACTGAGCCAGGTACAGGGGGGCAGTATAGATGGCTGCTGACACAGGGGGGCAGTATGATGGTTGGCTACTGGCACAGGTACAGAGAGCAGTATGGATGGCTGCTGGCACAGGTGCAGGGGGGCAGTATGGATGGCTACTGGTACAGGTACAGGGGGCAGTATGATGGCACATGAAGGATGGCTGCTGGCACAGGTACAGGGGGCAGTATGATGGCATATGAAGGATGGCTGCTGGCACAGGTACAGGGGGCAGTATGATGGCATATGAAGGATGGCTGCTGGCACAGGTACAGGGGGCAGTATGATGGCATATGAAGGATGGCTGCTGGCACAGGTACAGGGGGGCAGTATGGATGGCTGCAGGTACAGGGGGCAGTATGATGGCATATGAAGGATGGCTGCTGGCACAGGTACAGGGGGGCAGTATGGATGGCTGCTGGCACAGGTACAGGGGGCAGTATGGATGGCTACTGGCACAGATACAGGGGGGCAATATGATGGATGCCTACTGGCATAGGTACAGGGGGGCAGTATGAAGGTTTGCTACTGCCACAGGTACAGGGGGTGGTATGATGGCATATAATGGATGGCTACTTGCACAGGTACAGGGGGCAGTATGATGGTTGGCTACTGGCACAGGTACAGAGAGCAGTATGGATGGCTGCTGGCACATGTACAGGGGGGCAGTATGGATTTCTACTGGCACAGGTACAGGCGGCAGTATGATGGCATATGAAGGATGGCTGCTGGCACAGGTACACGGGGCAGTATGGATGGCTGCTGGCACAGGTACAGGGGTATGTATGATGGCATATGATGGATGGCTACTGGCACAGGTACAGGGGGCAGTATGATGGTTGGCTACTGGCACAAGTACAGGGGGCAGTATGGAAGGCTACTGGCACAGGAACAGGGGGGCAGTTTGGTTGGCTACTGGCACAGGTACAGTGGGGCGTTATGATGGATGGCTACTGGCCAAGTACAGGGGGCAGTATGATGGCATATGATTGGCTACTGGCACAGGTACAGGGGGGCAGTATGGATGGTTGCTGACACAGGGGGGCAGTATGATGGCATATGATGGATGGCTGCTGACACAGGGGGGCAGTATGATGGTTGGCTACTGGCACAGGTACTGAGAGCAGTATGGATGGCTGCTGGCACAGGTGCAGGGGGGCAGTATGGATGGCTACTGGCACAGGTACAGGGGGCAGTATGATGGCATATGAAGGATGGCTGCTGGCACAGGTACAGGGGGCAGTATGATGGCATATGAAGGATGGCTGCTGGCACAGGTACAGGGGGGCAGTATGGATGGCTGCAGATACAGGGGGCAGTATGATGGCATATGAAGGATGGCTGCTGGCACAGGGGGGCAGTATGGATGGCTGCTGGCACAGGTACAGGGGGCTGTATGATGGCATATGATGGATGGCTGCAGGTACAGGGGGGCATTATGATGGTTGGCTATTGGCACAGGTACAGGGGGCAGTATGGATGGCTACTGGCACAGATACACGGGGGCAATATGATGGATGCCTACTGGCACAGGTACACGGGGGCAATATGATGGATGCCTACTGGCACAGGTACAGGGGGGCAGTATGATGGCATATAATGGATGGCTACTTGCACAGGTACAGGGGGCAGTATGATGGTTGGCTACTGGCACAGGTACAGGGGGCTGTATGATGGCATATGAAGGATGGCTGCTGGCACAGGTACAGGGGGCTGTATGATGGCATATGATGGATGGCTGCAGGTACAGGGGGCAGTATGATGGTTGGCTATTGGCACAGGTACACAGGGCAGTATGGATGGCTACTGGCACAGATACAGGGGGGCAATATGATGGATAGCTGCTGGCACAGATACAGGGGGCAGTATGAAGGTTGGCTACTTCCACAGGTACAGGGGGCAGTATGATGGCATATAATGGATGGCTACTTGCACAGGTACAGGGGGGCAGTATGATGGTTGGCTACTGGCACAGGTACAGAGAGCAGTATGGATGGCTGCTGGCACAGGTACAGGGGGGCAGTATGGATTGCTACTGGCACAGGTACAGGCGGCTGTATGATGGCATATGATGGATGGCTGCTGGCACAGGTACAGGGGGCAGTATGATGGTTGGCTACTGTCACAAGTACAGGGGGCAGTATGGATGGCTACTGGCACAGGTACAGGGGGCAGTATGGATGGCTACTGGCACAGATACAGGGGGCAATATGGTGGATGGCTACTGGCATAGGGGGTTAGTATGGATGGCTGCTGGCACAGGTACAGGGGGGCAGTATGATGGCATATGATTGGCTACTGGCACAGGTACAGGGGAGCAGTATGGATGGCTGCTGGCAAAGGGGGGCAGTATGATGGCATATGATGGATGGCTGCTGACACAGGGGGGCAGTATGATGGTTGGCTACTGGCACAGGTACAGAGAGCAGTATGGATGGCTACTGGCACAGGTACAGGGGGCAGTATGATGGCATATGATGGATGGCTGCTGGCACAGGTACAGGGGGGCAGTATGATGGTTGGCTATTGGCACAGGGGGCAGTATGGATGGCTACTGGCACAGATACAGGGGGCAATATGATGGATGGCTACTGGCATAGGGGGGCAGTATGGACGGCTGCTGGCACAGGTACAGGGGGGCAGTATGAAGGTTGGCTACTACCACGGGGGCAGTATGAAGGTTGGCTACTACCACAGGTACAGGGGGCAGTATGATGGCATATAATGGATGGCTACTTGCACAGGTACAGGGGGGCAGTATGGATGGCTACTGGCATGGGTACGGGGGGCAGTATGATGGATGTGGCTGAAGGATTGGCTTAAAACTGTGCATATTAAGCTACCTCAAAAATGGGAGGGCTGGCAGTGTAAGGGCTACCTCGTCACTGAGGAGGTTTTAGCTTATTGCACTATTCACATAGGAGTTGTGTTAAAAGTAAAATGTTGTGGCCATTCCAGTATTGGTGTTAAGTGAACCCTTGATTTGCACTTTGTTTTATAGGATCAAATTAAAAGGACAAATTTTAAAGGACAAATTATATATCAACCAAAAAAGTCCAGACAACTTGCTTGTTCATCAAGAAAAAACTTTTATCAAGCAAGTAATAAGTACAAGCTTGATAAAGAAGGGGGAGCTTCGAAACGTTGTACTTATTACTTGCTTGATAAAAGTTTTTTCTTGATGAACAAGCAAGTTGTCTCGACTTTTTTGGTTGAGATATAGATATATATATATATATATATAGATATATATATATATATATATATATATATATATATATATATATATATATATTTCGGGGGGGCGCTAATTGAAGCTTTTGCCTAGGGTGGCAAACTACCTTGGCCCGGCCCTGGTATGAGTCCCTCATTTAATTACTATGGGGTTGGAATGATTAGCATCAACATTTTGACGGTGCACAAAATAAAAATTCTAATTATTCAAACACCAAACTGTAAGAGTTTATTATTATTGGTGTTAGTATTTCTTTCAGCCCATCTACATTTCATCGTTCCAATTTTATTTTAAAACTGCTGTGTGGTTGTTAGGGTAATTAAGACAAGTCTGTGAATATATATATCCCTAGCATATCATTCCAGCAAGCCCCCTGCAGGTAAGTGCAAGGACACATCACTCTGGCACCTCACTCATCAGAACTTTCTTACAATATATGTGATTAAATATTTTGCTCACATAGTGTGAGTTGTGTCCCTTCCCATGGGATGCTGGGAATAGTCAATATGTAATCAAGATGAGATGAGTCCATTTTATAAACTTTCTGATTCCCATTTACCTCTCCATATTGTAAATCTCCACCTATATAGCCATATAGTGTTAGCCAGGGTATGTGCTTATTTGCCACTCTGTTTTACCCCTGGAACTATAGCAGCGTGACTGTTGCATTGTGGAAAGCCCAAGTCTCTAATAGAATAGCTGGAGCTAAAAGTATAATGAGCAATATTGAACTTCTACCGTCAAGAGTGATGCCTTACACATATTATAGAGGGGGAAATTATGTCAATAAGATGTCATTTTATATTGCTTATAATGTCATGATCAGGGCATCCCATCATGCACCTCAGTCATCTTAATGTTCCCATAGAATCCTCTTCTCCCTGCATGTACCCAATGTGCCTGCTTCCCATAACCAGCTCTGTTCTGATTAACGTCCCTGCACCATAACATAAGACATAGCAAATGGAGTTAATAAAACAGACAGAAAGTAGTTTTTCTACTTGCATAATATTGGATTAGTGGGTTAAATTTTGGAAAAGTGTCTGTTACATCTGTTAAAGGTATGTTTACATATCAAGAAAGTATGAGTGATAATAGGAATACTTTAATTAAAATTAAATTAAAATTAAAACTATTGTTTTACATCACATTAGGACTGTGGAACACGGGGGCATTTGTGCCCTAACAAAACCGTGGATTTGTGGGCAATCCGGCCTAAACACTAGAAGTACAGAAGCAGAAGGCAGTTTCCAGAGATAATGGCGGATCCCCTCATGTGTTTTACATACAAAATTCTACAGGTTAGTTATTAGGTTAGTTAGACATTTTTGGGAAATAGAAAATATTTGAATCATTTATTGCACACTAATTGCGAGTGGCGGTGAGTCAAATGCAGAGACATAAAATGTCTAATAATAAAGGTCGCCTTAAGGACCAAGGATTATGTTAAATAATGTGCATCAAGTGCAAATAAGATAAAATGCTTCTGTGCAATAAATATTTCAGAAATGTTACCATAATAATTAAGTAAAACGACATCATTAAACAATGACAGATTTTCAGTAAGTAAAAAAGAACCATTTTAAAATATTCTCTTTTTAATGGAGCTATACAACCCAAAAATTGGGGATTAAGGCACTAGTTTGTTTCTAATAATAGTATTCCCCCCCCAATGGACACTTACTTAAGGCAAGATTTGGGTACAAAGTGGTGCTATCATTTTCACGTTGTGTTCTTGTTACTGGTGTCATTATTTATTTTCAGTCCATCTACTATTCATCTCCCAATGTTATTTCCAAACTGCTGTGTGGTTGTTAGGGTAATTAAGCCCTAGCAACCAAACAATAGCAATCACTCCAAGTCTGGGAGTGACCATTCAAAATAACAAGAAGTTAGTCAAATTTTAAACTCTTTCGAATTTCCATGTCCCTTTCTGTTTTAATCAGTGATGGGTCAAATTTATTCGCAAGGCGCAAATTCCCGCGATTCGCGAAACGGCAGCAAAAATTTGCTGGCGTAAGAAAAAATGGCGCCGTTTACCCCCAGAGTTTCCCATCACTAGTTTTAATCCTTCCCCCTAGATGGCCAGTTAGATTACCAGTCTGACCTGCAGAAAACTACCCTGGGTAGGTGCGCTTCAGTTTTTGAAGAAGACGAGCACAGGCCTGGGAAAGAGATGTGGGACCTTACAAATTGCCCCCATAATTTAGGGCAGGTTTGCTGTAAAAGAAATCATAAACTTTATCAATTGGATTTGCAAGAATACCTCTTAAAACAAGCTCTTCAGATGTCCGATGATGTTTAAAAAAAAAAAAAAAAAAAAAGCCTGAGATGTTCTGGCTTTTGGTAGAGGGGCCGGCACAAGGCCGGGGTACCCCAGAGGGTCTCCCTCTTTAATTACTGGCTCTCCTTATATATGTTCAGAAAAGAATCTTAAAATCTGAACTAAGGAGAAGCCAGGAAAAAAACAACGCAGTATCGCTGGTAATTTGCTAAAAAAGCAATCCGTCCACTGTAGCAATCTGTATAGGGAAGAGAATAAATTGACAAATTAGTTTCAAGGATAATGCATTTAACACTTAATATTTCCCATAAAGTAAAGAGGAAAGCAGAGATCTGCCCATTTTACCCTACACAGACACTTTATACAATACAGTACCTCACAGCAGCCAATCAGAAATGAGCATTGGTATAGTGAGAATTAATGTATTGTACATAAGATCACTGGCCAGGTGCAGATTGTCCAGTTTTCATCTTTGCCTACCCCCTTTGCCTATTATTGTAATCAATGCTTTCCCTACCATGTACCCTGTTGCCCCTCCCCCTCCACAGCCAGGACATTTGAAGGGAAAGGACATGAAAGCAATAAACATTGCTATGTATTCCATTAAATTCATGTTAAGGTTGTTATATCAGAACAGGTCAGAAACCTGGGGCAGAGGGGCAAAACTCTAAGCACAAATAAAGTATTTATAGTGAGGCACAGGGGTCCCCATATGTTATCTGGACTCCAAGTGGGAAAAAGTTAATATTTCCTGTCAGCCCCTGTATAACTGCCAAATCCTGGGTCTGTGTCTCCCAACCAGCACTAAGATTAAAGGCGTCTCCAAAGCCCATTTTAGGGGATAATTCTCTAAAATCAGTAAGAGGAACAACATCAGCTTGTCTGGGTGGGCATCAACCAACTATTTCCCCCCATTTTTTAATAAAATGAGTGTTACTTGTCAAAAAATCTCTTACATTTACTAGTCCAACCAACCAACGGACCAAACCAACTGTCAAATCCCTGGGGTAAAGTCACCTCTCATCTCTGCACTAAGATCAAAGGCATCTCCAAATCCCATTTTAGGGGAAAATTCTCTAAAATCAGTAAGAGGATCAACATCAGCTTGTCTGTGCCCCAACTATCTCCCCCCCCCATTATTTTACTAAAATAAGGGTTATTGGTCAGAAAATCTCTCACATTTACCACTCCAATCAACGGACCAAACCAACTGTCAAATCCCTATGGGTAATGTCACTTATCATCTCTGCTCTTAAACCATGAGACTTATAAATAAATGTTTTTGTGTAAAAGGAAGAAGCATTGCTATTTATTCCATTAAATTCAGTTACATGTTAAGGCTGGTACATAAGAGCAGGGCAGATACCCAAGGGGCTGAGTTGCAAAACCCTAAGGAGCTTGTCAATACTGGGCATAAAAATAAGTATTTTATCATGAGGCACAGGGGTCCCCAAATGCTACCTTCTTATGGAGTTACTGTAGAAAACATGTACATTTGCTGTCAGTCCTGTATAGCGGCCAAATCCTGAGTCTGTGTCTCCCAACCAGCACTAAGATTAAAGGCGTCTCCAAAGCCCATTTTAGGGGAAAATGTTCTAAACTCACTAAAATCATTTAGAGCATCAATATCTGTTAGTCTGGGGATGTCACCCAACAATTTCCCCTATTTTTTCATTAAAATAAGCATTATTTGACAAAGAATCTCTCCCAGAGAGAATATACACTTACCACTCACCACGATGGCAACCAACGGACTGAACCAACTGCCACAGCACTAGGAGGGAAGTCAACGCTGTTCCCTGCTCTTAAAGGGGAAGTGTACCCTGTAAGTAGGGTTCATAAGAGTAATGTTCATATGGCATTAATTTCTGCTTAGATGTGCAGTACATACATAGTTTATTAAGTACACAGAGCATTGCTTTGTATGTGTGGCCTATTGAGTCAGTGCAGTTCCTGTGCTGCCATATCTTTTTGATCCATGAATTCTTCAGCCATGGATTCAATCACTGCTGCTGCTCCAGTTGCTGCTACATTATCATTTTGGTACTTTGCCGGTTTACGAACGGGCGCTGGCGTAACTTTGCCTGCAAAGGAGATAGACTCTAGCGCTACTTCGCAGTCTTACACCAGGCAAGTTTTGCTCTGTAGAAAGAGCATTACTTTGCAAATTCACGCATTTTACTGAACGTTACCTGTTCTGCCAGACTTGCCTTCGCCAGCTCAGACCAGACGAATTGCAATGGAATGTATAGGGCTTCTTTAATTTTTCTTTGTCTTTTAGTTTTTTCAGGGTGATAGGCTGCAAAAAATTGTAAACATTTTTTTGGGTACCCGGGCTCCCCAATACATTTCCTAACATATGGCACATAAACTATACACTGGGCACATGTGTAGGGCAATATAACAACTCTATTTAATTCTATTAAGGTTTCCCTGGGCTTTTGTAGTGTAATGTATTTGCTACATGTACGTCCATTTATCTTTTAACTCCCCGCCATATGCAAATTAGCCAGCACTTCACATCGCTTGGCACAGTAACGCTAGTGCAACTTCGCCAGAGTTTGGCGCCCCGAACGCAACTTCGGATTTTAGTGAATTAGCATTGTCCTGGCGAATCTACACCTGGCGAAGTGTGGCGGTGTGAGCGAAGCCGTCGATGGCAAATTTACGGAGGTTAGGGAATTTGCACCATAGTATGTATAACTAAAGAGACTAGAAGAATAAAGGTTGAGTGAGGAGAATAAGTTCAGGGAGCTGATCTGGGCCGGCGTGGCCCAAAAGAGGCTGGGCCTAACGGCCCAGTTCGACGCTGCTGTGGTTTATTCCGTCAAATAATGGTGCAGCTTTTTTTAGCACTATAAGCCACGTGGGCTAGTTCCCATTTGCATACCTGCACTGGTTGTGTTTTTGGCCTGGGGGGCAAATTCACTAAAGGGCAAATTTTCATAAGCGAACACTCCGCCACACTTTGCGCTATTTCGCCAGGTGTATTTCGCCAGGTGTAAATCTATTGCAACTAAATTCATGAAAATACGATGTTGCGTCTCAGCAGCCGAACGCTATGTTCATTTGTCAGCCCGAGCATTTCTTAGTGATTTTTCACAAGCGTCAAATTCTGCCTACCGATACTTCGTTAGTACTCTTACACTTAAGTCAATTTGAATAGGGCAGGTGCATATATGTCATACAGACATCTTTATAGGAGATGTTGGTTAAAATGCTTGAAGTAGCCACATTATTACACATGTCCTAGGAAAAGAAATAAGGAATAAAGAAATCCTCTAATGCCCTAGACATGAGCCCACCCTAAAACAAATGTGGCATGCACCTCAAATTGGTTAAAAAAATTGTTAAAAAAAAATCTAATTTAATAGTTAGAACTTTTGAAGGAAAAAAATGACATTTTTATGACTTTCCGGCGTACAGGATATGATGTCACTGACATAAGATTGAGGAGGATGTAGCTTCATCTTATCAGTTCGTCTGGTCTAAAGTGGCAAAGGAAACTGGCGAAAGAGATAACATTCATTAAAATACACACTGAGCGAAAATTCACCGACAATAGGGCGCAAAATTGCGCTAGCGTTGGTATCTTTTGCTAGCGATTTGTTATCTACACCTGTTAGTAAATTGGTGATGTGCCTGCGGATGAGATTTTTGGCGAATTTTGCTAGCGACACCCTCTTTGCCCTTTAGTAAATCTGCTCCCTGGTATTTAGGTGCAAAATCCACCCAAATCAAGTTTTTTGTTGTTATTGTTGCTTTATGCAGCCACCATCTTGTAACTTAGTTATTAACAGTAGAATTGCAAAATGTACTCTGGGAGCCAACACAGTTGAGGACAGGCAACTATCTTGCCTATGTTCACAGTTAATTTACTGTATATACTCGTGTATAAGCCGACCCGTGTATAAGCCGAGGTACCTAATTTTACCTACAAAAACTGGGAAAACTTATTGACTCGCGTATAAGCCTAGGGTGAGAAATGCAGCAGCTACTAGTAAGTTTGCGCATTCTTCTAATTATAATAAGCCCTTCCCCCCGTGTCACTCACGTCCCTCAAATCGATTTACATTTTCTCCTGCTTTACCCTGTCTAGCCCGCCCACCAGCCAATCGGATTTGATGCATTTGATTTCTATGACACTGGCTGCCGGCTACCAGAGAGGGGAGGGAGCTGTGGATCTGTTTAAGATCAGGAGCGCTGAGGTGCTGTTTTAACACTGCGAAGGGGGAGAATGCTGCAAGCACGATCATCTATATAGACCAGCTTGGGCATTACACACAAGTAAATCCAAGTAAAATATGCCTTGTAATTTTAAGTCCACACAGCCCCAAAATAATGTTGGCCAATGAGCTGAAGACCAGCCAACAACTCCATAAATTCTGTTGCCTACACCCTTCAAGGACTAGCTCGAGCAAAGAGGGAAAACAGGAGTAACCCTGTGAAAGCTGAGACAGCTGGCTGGGCTGGCAAATCTATGCACATAACCATCACCTGTGTGACATCTGAAACTACTTCAAATAGAAGCACATAGACTTCCGGTGGAGAAGTTTCGATTTTTCAGAGTAAAGGAAGCGCGCCCGTGAGGGTGGAGCAGTGCAGCCTAAGCGCGTTCCTTGCTGCCGGGAACACACACACGGTTTATTCGCGCTTCCTGGCCAATGACACGCCCCTCTGTTCCAATAGCGGTCTAGGGCGGTGCCGCCTAAGCCAAGTCCGGTGCAAGTTTCTCCTCCATATGTTTCCAGAGCTGTGGCTGTATAGTTGCTAACTATAGTGTGTGGCATCGCATCAAATAGGTAATATTTTTTAAATGACCCGCGTATAAGCCGAGGCAGCGTTTTTCAGATTATTTTGGGTGCTGAAAAACTCGGCTTATACGCGAGTATATACGGTATTTGTTTAAAACTGATATTCTGCCCAAACTTTGTACAAGAGCAAATAATATTTTCTTCTGGTAACAGAACAAGCAGGTGGAGAATCTGTCTAAAAAAATATTTTTAACATAAGAGATTCAAAGGTTATATACCTATACTTGATTTATGATAAACAATGGCTTTTGGGTATGAATTGCATATTTTATTTTAAATGCTTCTGATTGTCACACCAATACTACACCTGCTGTTCAGAACTATACCATGTTCTCAATTGCTTGAATATTATATCAGTGTCATGCTGGTGTTATAGGTTGTTGACGTAAGCAAACCAATGAATTGTCTATTCAGCATCGGTACAGAATATTGTCACTATATTGATGAGAGTAGTAATTTGAGATTATTCACCTCTCCCTTCCTTTGTGTGAGTCATCGAGCCACATTCAACCATGCAATATTAGGGATTGGGGATTTCTATATTATATCAGGGATTTCTATTCATATGTTTCTAGTATCTGAATGTAGGCTGGCAACAAGCTCCTTATTTCCTCCCATAGAGCTTCTGATGTGTTTATAATGCCTTTACATTGGGTCAGGGGTGTGGTATAGTGTCTGTGCTTATCTCTAGCTGCTGTATATCAAGGTCCTAAATTACACTCATTATACTAGTGACAATACCCTGGAATTTTTCTTAGCCTTTGCAGATAGTTGCCTGTATATGTATTTGTATGACCTCAGCTCAATTTTGCTGGAAAATGTGAGCGTACAATGTCCTTTAAAGGTTCTATGCTGTTTGCCAATGTAATTATTTAGTTTAGGTTTACATCCTCTGGAGAGAGATATTATACTTATTTGAAAGCTAGTACTTTTAAATGCATGACGATTTCTGTCAAAGGTTCTGTGTTTCTTATTTTCCTTCTGTATTATCTGTTCCGTTGTGACAAACACACACATATACACACTCTAGCTCTGAGCATGGAATATGAACCTAAAAAGGAACGTGAGTTGTTTTAATTTGATTTCAGTCTAGAACAGAAGGCTGAATGTGCAAGAGATAGGCATTTACCCCCAACTGGAGAACACTATAGTAAAACTGTAACTCTCAACAAACTCTGTAGTGTGGTAGTACAGATCCCAGCAGACTTAGAAAAGAGAGGGGTTGAGAGCACGAGGAATCACAGCCCCATGTATACAGTAACTGCCCAGCATATTATTCAATAGCAGTTAGAATGACAGAGTTGGAAGGATAATAAGGCAGAGAGATAAGTCAGACGGGCTGGATCATACACGGGAAATCAAAAGGGCACAGTACCAGGGATTTAGCTGAGAGGCGAGAGCAGAAACCAGGGGACAGAGCCGGATCATACTCGAAGAAACAGAATCAATCGCAATACCAAAGCATTTAGATTAGACAAGGTAGGACAAATTTCTTAACACACAAACTGAATTACTCCCAAAAGCTAAAAAGAACACCCTTCCTCTGAGCTACAGAACCTGGTAGTTCAGGCAGTGAGCTTATAAGGGCCGGGTCTATAAAAAGACTCTTAAGGTGGGCAATATCGGGCAGATCTGATCGTGGGCCCTAGGGCCCAACGATCGGATCCTAGCATTCGCAAACGGGGGTCGGATCGCGGGACCGCATCAACGAACAGATGCGGCCGCGATCCGACGGGATTTTTAAACCCATCCAATCGAGATCGGGGAAGCCCATCGGGGGCCCCCTTACATGGTCCAATAAGCTGCCGACAGTCTGTCGGCAGCTTTTATCGGTCCGTGTATGGCCACCTTTACTCAGCTGATTGGAGGAGACCAGCAGGTTGGTTAACCCTATCCTTGCTGAAATGGAATCTTAATTCTAGAAAATCAATAGCAGTGTCTGGGGGTTGAGCATGAAGGACAGTTAGGGGGAAATTTTGGGGAGAATGCCTTTTTGCAATTCTAGCTCAGTTTATTAGGGTGAGAGTTGGGGTAAACAATTGTTTATTTATCTGACGTTTTCATATATATGTAACCTAGTTATGTGTTGATGAGGGCCTTGAACAAATGGTGGCTCTCAAAGGGGAACTTGAACCTAGAATAGGGTTGCCACCTTCTGCCACCAGGGAGACTGGACAGGGGCAGGCCCGGACTGATAATCTGTCCGATCGGGCATTTGCCCGATGGGCCGCTCCAGTTTGAGTAAAGTGGGCCGGGGAGCCTGCAAATAGAAGCTGAGAGCCACTGACTGGGAGTCAAACCTGAAGCCGGACACACAGTGATACAGACTCCATCTCCTCTGCCCCACGACGTCCTGCGGTATTCTAGGCCGTCAAACCAATCGGGCCGCCGTGGCTGCATGCTGCTCATCGTCCCTCGCTTCCCGACCAACCAGCGCCAGAACCTTAGCTGTCAAAACAGCAGATAAGGTCCCCGGGCGCAGTACGTCACTACACGGCTTCCTAGAAGGGAAATATGGCTCTAACGTTACACGGCCGCGAGGTTCATGCCGGGAAATGCAGTCCATAATATCACCCTATAATATAATCAGGTTGCAATGTAATAATTAAAAAAAAAGGAAGACTCAATTGGCAAGCGTATTGACCAACCACATTCAGCTTCCGGAAAGGTGTTGCCCAAATAGCTTTAGCTGATTGGCTGGAGGGGCAGCGACAGCTCTGTACGCACATTATGGAGCGTCTGTTTCCAGCCCATTCCTGGTAAGATACTGTCCTCAATTTTATCCCAATCCCACGGATCATTTTCGGGACCTTTGAACAAAAGCCGCTTGTCATGCTTCACTGTTTATCCTGCTTCGCTAACAGCTCTGATGATAGCGCACATATGAGGCAAAGAGAACAGGGAGATTCAAGTAATTGTTTAGTCGCCCATTGTACATAAAAGAGGGAATAATAAAGGCTTTGATATTAAAGCGGTGCAGGAAGGCAGAGGAAAAGGATGGGATAAAAGCAGAAGGATAAATAAGGGTTAAACGGGTGGTTCACCTTTGAGTTAACTTTTAGTTGTTTAAAGAATGTCCAATTCAAAGCAACTTCTCAATTGGTCTTCATTATTTTCTTATAGTTGTATTACTTCTTCTTCTGACTCTTTCCAGCTTTCAAAGGGGGGTCACTGACCCCATTGAAAAAACAAATGCTCTGTAAGGCTAAAAATGTATTGTTATTGCTACTTTTTATTACTCATCTTTCTATTCAGGCCCCCTCCTATTCATAATCCAGCCTCTTATTCAAATCAGTGCATGTTGCAATGGTATTTTGGAAACAGGACACACCGGCACAGCATGGGTAAGTTCAGCAGGTTAAGCATGCTTGAGAAAGGGGTCACGCCCCGAAACGTTGCATCCGCAATAAATGAGCAAGGTTTAACCTGCTGAACTTACCCATGCTGTGCCGGTGTGTCCTGTTTCTACGTTGTTTTTGAGGTTGCCCATTCCCTCTGACATCGAGCACCTGGGAGTCGCTGAAGTCTGGACGGCCAGGGTGTGCGAGTGTAAGTCTTTCTTTTTGCAATGGTATTTTGGACCCTAGCAACTAGATTGCTGAAGCTGCAAACTGGAGAGCTGCTGGATAAAAAAGCTAAATAATTAAAAAAAAACAAAACACAAATAATAAAAAAAAATGAAAACCAATAACAATTTGTCTCAGAATATCACTCTCTACATCATACTAAAAGTTCACCAAAAGGTTAAGATAACTTTTAGTATGCTATAATATGCTATAGAATGGCCAATTCCCCTCCGGGGACCTGTCACAGCAGTGGGTAACCTCTCCTCCTGATATCCCGGGCAGCCGCAACCTTCACCGGGGAGAGAAAAGCCCTCAGTATGGAGCTGATAGTAACGCTGGGCCGCCCGCCTTTGGGGAGGAGAATATCGGCAGCAGCAGCGGGGGTGAGTAGCTTTAGCCGCCTCTCTCACTCACGGATGTGCAGCTTTGGCCAATGGTCTTTTTTCCCCTGACCACCATATTTTTGTTTTGTTTTATGGGGGGGCCGACCACCAATTTTTATTTTTTAACTTGATGGGGGGGGGGCAACTGGCCGCAAAAGTTGCACATTTCTATGTGGGCTGCTTAGATTTTTTGCCAGGGCTGCTTTTTACTCCCAGTCCGGCCCTGGACAGGGGTGGCCCAGTGACGTCAGGGCAGACTTTGTGATGTATGGGGAGGAACGGATGACTTCAAGGGGCTGGGCAGTGGCTATTTTGTGGGTGTGTCTGTGGTGTTGGGGGCAGAGTTATGAAATGATGATTGCCGATTGGCTGATCGTTGTGCCATTCGTTTAAAAGACCTGTCTTAAATACGGACAGGCAATTTTCACTCGGAAAACCGGGCTGTCTGGGTGAAAATGGACAAGTGGCAATCTTAACCTAGAAAGCATATGCAAAAGAATACATTATATCTGTCCTGTTCATGTAGCTATCCATCAAACCACAGACTTGTGAGCTGGATTATATTATCATGTCATCCAAAAAGTATATGGAGCCTTTGACAGTCTGAAGGTCACTAACATAAGAAAGACACTTTCTGTAGAACAGCCTGGATCTTGATTATGAATGCTTTAAATGACAGTGCTTCCAGTCTCTTTAATAATGGATTTTACCAGATGCACAAATAATTAAATCAAGGGTGTTCTATGCACAATGTTTATACCAAATGTGACTTGCATGAGACACAATAAATTTATTACACATTCTGTAACTTCACAAGCAATGATTAGACGCTTAATAGATAAAGCTGCCTCATGAAATTAAATTTGAACTTTCAAATGTTTTCAGAACAAAGTAAACCTTCATAATTGGAGAAACGCAAAATCTCAATAGTCATTTTAAATATGGAGTTATTAAAATGTCACCAGAGTTTGAACTAGATGCATATTGTAGGCTTCATAATATATTTTATATTCTGGACCCTGAAAAGGTTCACAGCAGCTGGTAGTAGAACAATTTTTACTTGGGATAAAACATGGCTGAACAGCCAATATGTTGAGAGGAAGGAACAGATGCTCAGCAAAATATCACTTACTGTATCATCAGTTTTAACACTGATCTTACATTAACAGTCAATACATAACAATATATGTCTATTCTGAATATGGTTACGCTTTAGAAAAGTTCTTCTGGCTTGCAGGAAACCCACATGGTTAATTGTTTTGCCATTATTAAAATCCCTGTGGTATAGCGACTCTTTTTCCCAAAGTAAATTGAGGCAGATGTTCATCTGGGCCATGAAAAAGTCATAATAACCACTCTAATTCTGTAGCTGTCTCTGCGCTGCCAGTAACCAATCACAAGCCAAGCTGGAGGATCTCCAACGCCTTCTTGTGACATTTCCATCATCATGTTTTAAATCCCTTGCCTTTATAACAACATTAAAACGTTGTCCTGCTCAATGTTGCTTTAATGCCATTCTCTAATCATTGGCAGTGTAATTCATTTGTATTTAGTTTGGGAAATAAGTGGCTTTGTGAAATAAACTCAAAATTATATTGTAATGTATGCATCTACCTGACATACTTTGCTTTGCACTTGCCATCTTTATTATACATTGACAGGATAAAAATGGAATGGTTGATTAAGATCATTGATTACTATAGAACTGTGCTTGGGGGGTAGATGTTAACTACTATAACTTCTATATTTTAAAATAGAACACAGTAAAAATGCAATATGGGCTACAGGAATACTTTGCCATCTATTGAACCTGTGCCTTGGCTGGTTGCTGCATGAAAACTGAAGTTTGATAATCAAGGGGTCAAATCAAGACTGTTGACTTGCTTTTGTTGTCCCATGAGTTATTCCATTGTAAATACGGTATTCCATCACTTCATTAATGTCCTGTGTTTTGGGGCTCCAATGATGAGTCTACATTTGGTAGCATTGCATACAGGAAGGGCAGGAGATGGGTAACACATTGGCAACCCCTAGAATGCCCCTAGCTTGTGCATTATTTATATAGATAGTGATATAAAGAATGTAGAGGACGCTGTTTGGACAGCCACCTTTGCCGTTTGCACTGGCCAATCATATGGCCTTTTAGTGTTTGAGCACGGTTGGCAATTTTTTCCTTTTCTATAGAACTGTGATCCCCAACCAGTGACTTGCAAGCAACAAGTTGGTCACCAAAGCCTTTGATCTTGCTCCCAGTGTCCTCAAAGCAGGTGCTCATTTTGGGATTTCTGACGTGAGGCACGTTTTGGAGGCACAAAGATCATGTGTACTGCCTTCTGTAGGTTGGCAGTCTACATAGGGACTAACAGATAACCATTTGCAGGCCTTCTTGGCACCCCCTAGGAACTTTTTTCAAACTTGTGTTTTTCCACAACTTTTTTTATTTAAATGGCTCATGGGTAAAAAAGGTTGGGGACCCCTGCTATAGTCCCTAAGCTCTTGCTGACAAGGTCTGTGTCGCCTATTGTTTTAGTATAGCATGTTAATCTGTCCTTCATTGCTCTTCGAAAAATA
Organism: Xenopus petersii; assembly: GCA_038501925.1. Lineage (NCBI taxonomy): Eukaryota > Metazoa > Chordata > Amphibia > Anura > Pipidae > Xenopus > Xenopus petersii. The sequence goes on from CM076686.1 coordinate 108,607,588, forward strand.
TGGGGCAGGTTATTATGTTATTATTATGATTGATAATAACAATATTGCTAATAATTATGTATTTTTTGTTTGGATTCTCTGTTTGAATGAGTTTTTTTTCTATTGTATGCAAGCTTTGCTGCTTGGTTGGCATGTTAATATAGTTGTGGTGGTTTGTACATGAGCATCATCGTTTGCAACCTGTCTTTGAGTATTTGGATCACAGATTTATTTAACTGGTGATTTCAGACTCTGTGGATGATATTTAGGATTGATTGTTGTGCTGTTCCTGTGCATTGTGCATGCTCTATTGCTCAGCTGTCCTGTTGAACTCAAGCTGTGTTTTTAGATTTTGTGGAAAATCCAAGTTGTCTGGGTCAGTAATTCTATTGATTGTTTTGTGGGTCACTGTCTGTAATGGTTTTTAACCATTGCTTCTAAACTGTTACCTATTTGTCAGTACAGGTATAGGACCTGTTATCCAGAATGCTTAGGACCTAGGGTTTTCAGGATAAGGGATCTTACTGTAATTTTGGTCTCCATACATTAAATTTGCAAAAAATAATTTAATAAATCCAATAGGATTTTTTTATGTCCAATAAGGATTTATTATGTGTTAGTTAGGATCAAGTACAAGGCGCAATTTTATTATAGAAAAAGAAACTAGTTTCAAGAAAATCTGAATTTTTTGCTTAAAATGGACCCTATGGGAGATGACCTTCCCATAAATTAGAGCTTTCTGGATTTCTGGTAAGGCATCCCATACATGTATCAGAACCTGTAATTTCCCCTATCCTGTCGGTCTGAAAAATGTCTTGTCTTTTTCACATTTTTAAATTCTAGAACAACCTCCTTTATACTTGCCTCTTTAAAACATGGATCACTTCCTAAGTAGTAGGGTCTCTAGGAGAAACTTCTAATGTGAATAGGGGCTCTGCTAGTGTCCGCAGGATTTTCATTTTTGACCTCCATTATGATGGTAGAAGGATGCTGTCCAAAGTTTTGAGCAAGGAATCCTCGTAGATAAGACAACGTTTGTAGGTAGGGTTTCTGGCAGCTTTAAGGCAAGGTTTTGTCACCAAAATTAATGCTAGTGCAGTAACCAATACTGCAGACCGACAGGATAGGGGAAATTACAGCTTGCACCTGAGGAAGGGGTTGGCCCCCGAAAGCTTGTGCCAACTCTGCTGTTATAAATGTTCTAAAAGGCAAAGCCAAGTGTCAGGTGTGCTTCCTCCCTATGGGAATTCTTGTATGAAAAATTGGCTTGGAAGTAGCTGGAGGAGTTAAATGCACCCTATGGAAAGAAAGTAAGTGGTGTGCCGAAGAAAATGTGTTTTGGTAATCAATAGCAAACAATAAACTGCTATCCATGATTAGTCTACTGCAGGTCACAGTTCCCTTAATTTGAACGTGGGTCCCTTCTGTGGAGTATAGTGGGAAATTACCCCTGCCCACCCAGATTAGCTTGGGTGTGTTAGTTAAAAAGGTCACGTGCAAAATTATATAGATAGAAATATATGTCCTTTGTATTTTACTGATGATTTCTAATGGGGTCAAAAATCCCAGAGTAATGTTATATTCATTGTTCTCATATGAAGGTACATGTGTGTAGGAACCATTCACAATGCCAGGCTATATACACACATAGAACCATAAATGCATGGAAATCCTACTGCTTTTAATAGAGCATATTCTATAAAGGCAGTAGAGTAACCCTGCAAAAGGCTCATTTACCCAAATATCTACCATGCTTTAATGCACAGTGCACTAGAATTCAACCATAATTATTTTTGATGGCATAGTGGCATTTGCTGTACCTTTGTGCAATATTCTAATGTGGTGCCAGTTGTAAATTAGTTACCCCTGAAAGTCATATCTTCTTAAAAAAGGTGCATTTACTTATGTAAATGACAGTATACTTGAAAAGTTGAGCCCATGCAACACAATTGTGTGCATTTTTTTTCTATAAAATCAGCTGCAGGTTATTGCTGACATTTTCAATGTGGAAATTACATCAATGTTGTGTTCAAATGCTGTTATCATGTTTCTTATGGCACAAGTTTTGCCACGGCCTTCTGTAAGGTCTACCAACACATTTAGATAGCTCCACTGTTAACAGGCAAGTTTGTGTCTATGCTTGCACTATGTACTGCACTATATGAATATTTAATAGTCCCCATTCACACATAAGCTCACGCTTGCCTATTTCTTTTTTTTTCCATCAGCAAATATAATGCAGATTTCAACTAAATACTTTTAAGCCCTAAATTTCTCTTCGGTGCAGTTCAGAACAGAACACTCAAGAGAGAGAAAGCTTTTTAGCAATAGTAAGGTTGCAGGTTCCGGTTCATAAATGGAGGCAGCAGCTCAGCTTTTCATTAGTCTTTCACAAAGAAACAGCAAGAGAAGGGATAGCAGGTAATATTCACATTAACAGTCACTGTTTAGCTAATCCTCACAAAGAACATAACATTCTTCTGCTGTTGTTTTAGTATCACTGCTTTTTTGTTATCCTTTTCTCTCTGATATTTTTTAGGCTAAAACGATTTAAATGTTTTTGTGAATGCACTATACTGCCCAGCTGGTGCCTAGTGGCACATACGTGTTAGGATAATGGCACGTGTGGCACGGCACCTGCCATTTGGAACCCACCTATCACCAGCGCTGGGACAAAATTCTCCTTGGATACTTTATAGGGCTCATTCACAATGCCCCACTCAGTGTGCAAAGTGCAAAAAAAGCACAGTTAGACTGAGGACTGCTCATAGAATCTAGCAATGCCTGAATTAGGTGTCACTCGATTCAAATGAGGCAACCAGGGGGAGCTACGTGCCCCCAAGGATCATGAATGATGGGGGAATCATTTTTAAAAATGTGAATTATTTTAATACAATGGAGTCTGTATATGGGAGATGGATCTTTCTGGATAACCGGTTTCTGGATAACAGATCTCATACATGTACAGTACTTGCATAAAACTTTTTCCTGCACGTCTCATGAGGGCAATGCTGAGATCTGGCAAACAGGAGCCATGCCATGTATCTTTTTTCCTTGTAGTGGGTAAGTATAGCCCTCAAACGAATAAGTGCTCTAGAGAACATAGAGAACAGAAAGAAGAGAGTGTATGGTGAGCTCATGAAGCCTTTGAGGGAGAGGACCATCATTCCTCTGCCTATTAACACACTGCTCACAAATGATCAATTAATGTCACTTTAGCCAATGAATTAACCCAAATGAAGTATTCAACCTGTGAGAGGTAACTATGCAATGTCTACTACTGCACCTGTACCTTTTATTTTGAAGCTGAGTGTAAGTAAAGATAAATGGCTGCCTTAACATTTTGTAGTCAGACTCTCCCTTGGAAGCTATAGGTTTATAGCACTGGTATATAATGAATGTGCAGGTATAGAAAAGGACTGATTCTTTATTGAATTTTGAAAGAAGAGCAATTTGTCTTCGTTGGTACAAAGTGATAGGGAAGATTTGCTGAGCACCAGATTCTGCATGCTTTGCAGTTGCTGCTAATGGGATAAAAGCTGATAGAGTACAGCATTCCTGCAAGTGAAATTTAGCATATGTCTGTTGGTCTGTAGTGTTCTTTGGTGGGATTAGTAGCGATTTATCACATGCTTTGTAGAAATGGGACTCATGCAGTATGCTACCCCAGGATGAATTAAGGTAGAATGGAACCATTTAATAGATTTTTTCATGTTTCTTGCTGTAATTGTATGTTTTCTCCCTTCACCAGTGTATAGACTGTGCTTATAGGAATACGGTATGGCAAAAAAATGGGCAGGTAAGGTAAGGTTACCAGATTTTCAAAAATTCATTCCCATAGAGAAGTGTAAACGTTGCTGCAAAATGTTTATAGGATATGCCTACTTTCCTGATCATGCCCCCCTTTACCCACTTATTCGGCAAAATGTTCAGCATCAGACTGGGGGGTCCATGTCCCACCAAGGTTCCAATCCTGGGGCACCCATCCCCAGGCCCCCTGTCCCCCAGCCTCACCCACACACACGTACCTTGTTCTATTTCTTTTCCTCCGCTTAGTAATATGCTTAAATTCAGCGGGTCGCCGCGTCTGATCTGAGGTCTGAGTCGGTGGGGGGGGGGGGGCGCGGGGGCCGCGGCCCGGGGGGGGGCCGGGCCCGCTCCCGCGGCGGGTCGGGGCCCCGGGGGGCCGGCCGGGGCGGCAGCCGTGAAGGGATCCACAGACAGCCGCCGCCGGCCGGGCCGGGGCCCGGGGCGCCGGGCCGGGGGTCTGGCCTTGGGGGGACGAAGGGGAGCGGCGCGCGCCCCTGCGACGGCCCAGCCGCGCCTCCGCGCCGGGACGGGACCCGGCGGGGGCGATGGACGTCGGAGCGACCCTCAGACAGGCGTGGCCCCGGGAGGAACCCGGGGCCGCAAGGTGCGTTCGAAGTGTCGATGATCAATGTGTCCTGCAATTCACACTATTCTCGCAGCTAGCTGCGTTCTTCATCGACGCACGAGCCGAGTGATCCCCGCTAAGAGTCGCGAGCTCTTTGCCGACGCGTCGGTCGGTCTTCCTTTCGGTCTCGGCAGGGCTACCGGTGCTGCGCTGAGGCGGTCGCGGCCCGGGCGCCCCGGGCCGCCGGGGGCGGGAGCGGGGCCGGCGGGGGCGGCGCGGGACGGGGACGGGGGTCCTGCGGCGGCGGCGCCCGGCCGGGCTCGCCGCCGCCTCCCCCCCTCCCCTCCCCGGCCTCCCTCCCGGCCCTCCCGCCGCCCGGCGGACGGGGTCTTCGAACCCGCCCCGGGGCGGGTCGCGGGAGGCGGACGCGGGGAGGCCGGACGGCCCTGGGGCCGCCCCGCTCCCGCGCCAGCCCCCGCGCCCCGGCCCCGGCTAGGTACCCGGGCGGGCCCGCGGCGGGGAGGCGGGCGGGCGGGCCCGGGTGGACCCGGGGCCGCCGCCGCCCCCTCGCCGGGGCCGTCTGGAGGTTCCTCGTCGTCCCTTTCGGGGCGGCCGCCCCCCCCGGGGGGGGGCGGTCTCCGCTCCGGGGCGGGCGTCTCTCTCTCTCTCCGCGGGGAGGGTGCGGCGGGCGCCTGCCCTCTCTCCG
>CM076686.1:108613993-108668993 GCA_038501925.1 Xenopus petersii
CCACATACCATCTTGATCAGAGTTCTGTGGGTATTTATACATGTAATTGTCACCGTACCATCTTGCTTGAGTTCTGGGGGTATTTATACCATGTAATTGCCACCGTACCATTCTTCTCTGTCTTCTGGGGGTATTTATACATGTAATTGCCACCGTACCATCTTGCTTGGAGGAGTTCTGGGGGTATTTATACATGTAATTGCCACTGTTCATTTTTCTCTGTCTTCTGGGGTATTTATACATGTAATTGCCACCGTACCATCTTGCTTGGAGTTCTGTGGGTATTTATACATGTAATTGCCCACCGTACCATTCTTCTCTGTCTTCTGGGGGTATTTATACATGTAATTGCCACCGTACCATCTTGCTTGGAGTTCTGGGGGTATTTATACATGTAATTGCCACCGTACCATCTTGATCAGAGTTCTGTGTGTATTTATACATGTAATTGCCCACACGTACCATTTTTCTCTGTTTTCTGGGGGTATTTCTAGATGTAGTTGCCACCGTACCATCTTGCTTGGAGTTCTGGGGTATTTATACATGTAATTGCCACCGTACCATCTTGCTCTGAGTTCTGGTGGTATTTATACATGTAATTGCCACGTACCATCTTGCTTGGAGTTCTGGGGTATTTATACATGTAATTTCCACCGTACCATTCTTCTCTGTCTTCTGGGGGCACTTATACATGTAATTGCCACCGTACCATCTTGCTTGGAGTTCTGGGGGTATTTATACATGTAATTGCCACCGTTCCATTTTTCTCTGTCTTCTGGGGATATTTATACATGTAATTGCCACCGTACCATCTTGCTCTGAGTTCTGGGGGTATTTATACATGTAATTGCCACTTTACCATCTTGCTCTGAGTTCTGGGGTATTTATACATGTAATTGCCACCGTACCATCTTGCTCGGAGTTCTGAGGGGAATTTATACATGTAATTGCCACCATACATCTTGATCAGAGTTCTGTGGGTATTTATATATGTAATTGTCACCGTACCATCTTGCTTGGAGTTCTGGGGTATTTATACATGTTATTGCACCGTACCATTCTTCTCTGTCTTCTGGGGGTATTTATACATGTAATTGCCACGTACCATCTTGGTTGGAGTTCTGGGGTATTTATACATGTAATTGCCACCGTTCCATTTTTCTCTGTCTTCTGGGGGTATTTATACATGTAATTGCCACCTTACCATCTTGCTTGGAGTTCTGTGGGTATTTATACATGTAATTGCAACCGTACCATTCTTCTCTGTCTTCTGGGGGTATTTATACATGTAATTGCCACCGTACCATCTTGCTTGGAGTTCTGGGGGTATTTATACATGTAATTGCCACCGTACCATCTTGATCAGAGTTCTGTGTGTATTTATACATGTAATTGCCACCGTACCATTTTTCTCTGTCTTCTGGGGGTATTTCTAGATGTAGTTGCCACCGTACCATCTTGCTTGGAGTTCTGGGGGTATTTATACATGTAATTGCCACCGTACATCTTGCTTGGAGTTCTGGGAGTATTTATACATGTAATTGCCACCGTTCCATTTTTCTCTGTCTTCTGGGGGTATTTATACATGTAATTGCCACCGTACCATCTTGCTTGGAGTTCTGGGGGTATTTATACATGTAAATTGCCACCGTTCATTTTTCTCTGTCTTCTGGGATATTTATACATGTAATTGCCACCGTACCATCTTGCTTGGAGTTCTGGGGGTATTTATACATGTAATTGCCACCGTACCATCTTGCTTGGAGTTCTGGGGGTATTTATACATGTAATTGCCACCGTACCATCTTGATCAGAGTTTTGGGGGTATTTATACATGTAATTGCCACCCAACCATCTTTCTCTTAATTCTGGGGTAATTTATACATCTAAATGCCACCGTACCATCTTTTTCTGAGTTCTGGGGGTATTTGTACACGTAAATGCCACCGTGCCTTCTTGCTCTGTGTTCTAGGGTATTTATACATGTAATTGCCATCGTATCATTCCTCTATGTCTTCTGGGGGAATTTATAAATGTCATTTCCACCGTACCATCTTGCTCTGAGTTCTGGGGTATTTATACATGTAATTGCCACCGTACCATCTTGCTCTGAGTTCTGGGCAATTTATACATGTAATTGCCACCGTACCATCTTGCTCGGAGTTCTGGGGTATTTATATATGTAATTGCCACCATACCATTCGACTCTGTCTTCTGGGGGTATTTATGCATGTAATTGCCACGTACCATCTTTCTCTGAGTTCTGGGGTATTTATACATGTAATTGCCACCGTACCCTCTCTGTCTTCTGGAGGTATTTATACATGTAATTGCCATCGTATCATCTTTCTCTGTGTTCTGGGGTATTTATACATGTAATTGACACCGTACCATCTTGCTTGGAGTTCTGGGGGTATTTATACATGTAATTGCCACCGTTCCATTTTTCTCTGTCTTCTGGGGGTATTTATACATGTAATTGCCACCGTACCATCTTGCTTGGAGTTCTGGGGGTATTTATACATGTAATTGCCACCGTACCATTCCTCTCTGTCTTCTGGGGGTATTTATACATGTAATTGCCACGTACCATCTTTCTCTGAGTTCTGGGGTATTTATACATGTAATTGCCACCGTATTATTCCTCTCTGTCTTTCGGAGGTATTTATACATGTAATTGCCACCATATCATCTTGTCGGCGTTCTGGGGGTATTTATACATGTATTTGCCACCGTATCATCTTTCTCTGAGTTCTGGGGGTATTTATACATGTAATTGCCACCGTACCATCTTTCTCTTAGTTCTGGGGTATTTATACATGTAATTGCCACCGTATTATTCCTCTCTGTCTTTCGGAGGTATTTATACATGTAATTGCCACCATATCATCTTGTCGGCGTTCTGGGGGTATTTATACATGTAATTGCCACCGTATCATCTTTCTCTGAGTTCTGGGGGTATTTATACATGTAATTGCCACCGTACCATCTTGCTCTGAGTTCTGGGTATTTATACATGTAATTGCCACCGTATTATTCCTCTCTGTCTTCCGGAGGTATTTATACATGTAATTGCCACCATATCATCTTGTCGGCGTTCTGGGGGTATTTATACATGTAATTGCCACCGTACCATCTTGCTCTGAGTTTTGGGATATTTATACATGTAATTGCTACCGTACCATGTTGCTTTGAGTTCTGGGGGTATTTATACATGTAATTGCCACCGTGCCATCTTTGTCTGAGTTTTGCGTGTATTTATACATGTAATTGCCACCGTACCATCTTTCTCTGAGTTCTGGGGTATTTATACATGTAAATGCCACCGTATTATCTTTCTCTGTGTTCTGGGGTATTTATACATGTAATTGCCACCGTACCATCTTGCTTGGAAGCAGCAGGTGAATAAGGAAATAGTGTTTCTTGCTGCTGTCAGCTGCATTCCTTTCCTCTCTGCTTAGCTGAGTGTTCTGTGCAGGGGGGGGATCAGGTTACACAGACAGGAGCCAGAAAGACTTTTTTGGCACAAAGTATTTCAATGTACAAACCATCTTGCTCTGAGTTCTGGGGTATTTATACATGTAATTGCCACCGTACCATCTTGCTTGGAGTTCTGGGGGTATTTATACATGTAATTGCCACCGTACCATCTTGATCAGAGTTCTGGGGTATTTATACATGTAATTGCCACCGTACCATCTTTCTCTTAATTCTGGGAGAATTTATACATATAATTGCCACTGCACCATCTTTTTCTGAGTTCTGGGGGTATTTATACACGTAAAGGCCACCGTACCTTCTTGCTCTGTGTTCTAGGGTATTTATACATGTAATTGCCATTGTTCCATTCCTCTATGTCTTCTGGGGGAATTTATACATGTCATTTCCACTGTATCATCTTTCTCGGTGTTCTGAGGGTATTTATACATGTAATTTCCACCGTACCATTCACCTCTGTCTTCTGGGGGTATTTATACATGTAATTGCCACTTTACCATCTTGCTCAGAGTTCTGGGGGTATTTATACATGTAATTGCCACCGTACATCTTACTGTAAATTCTGGGGGTATTTATACATGTAATTGGCACCGTACCATCTTTCTCTGAGTTCAGGGGTTATGTATACATGTAATTGCCACCGGTCCATCTGTACATCTACATGTAATTGCCACCATACCATTCATCTCTGTGTTCTGGTGTATTTACATGTAATTGCCACAGTACCATCTTGCTCAGAGTTCTGGGGGTATTTATACATGTAGTTGCCACTGTACCATCTTTCTCTGAGTTCTGGGTATTTATACATGTAATTGCCACCGTACATCTTTCTCTTAGTTCTGGTGGTATTTATACATGTCATTGCCACCATACCATTCATCTCTGTCTTCTGGGGGTATTTATACATGTAATTGCCACTTTACCATCTTGCTTAGAGTTCTGGGGGTATTTATACATGTAATTCCCACCGTACCATTAATCTCTGTCCTCCGGAGGTATTTATACATGTAATTGCCACCGTACCTTCTTGCTCACAGTTCTGGGTATTTATACATGTAATTGCCACCGTATCATCTTGCTTTGCGTTCTGGGGGTATTTATACACGTAATTGCCACCCGTATCATCTCTCTCTGAGTTCTGGCGGTATTTATACATGTAATTGCCACCGTACCATTCATCTCTGTCTTCTAGGGGTATTTATACATGTAATTGCCACCGTACCATTCATCTCTGTCTTCTGGGGTATTTATACATGTAATTGCCACCGTACCATCTTTTTCTGAGTTCGGGGGTATTTATACATGTAATTGCCACTGTATAATCTTGCTTTGCGTTCTGGGGTATTTATACATGTAATTGCCACCGTATCATCTCTCTCTGAGTTCTGGTGGTATTTATACATGTAATTGCCACCGTACCATTCATCTCTGTCTTCTGGGGGTATTTATACATGTAATTACCACCATACCATCTTGCTCAGAGTTCTAGGGGTATTTATACATGTAGTTGCCACGTACCATTCATCTCTGTCTTCTAGGGGTATTTATACATGTAGTTGCCACCGTACCATCTTGCTCAGAGTTCTGGGGGTATTTATACATGTAGTTGCCACTGTACCATCTTTCTCTGAGTTCTGGGTATTTATACATGTAATTGCCACCGTACCATCTTTCTCTTAGTTCTGGTGGTATTTATACATGTCATTGCCACCATACCATTCATCTCTGTCTTCTGGGGGTATTTATACATGTAATTGCCACTTTACCATCTTGCTTAGAGTTCTGGGGGTATTTATACATGTAATTCCCACCGTACCATTAATCTCTGTCCTCCGGAGGTATTTATACATGTAATTGCCACCGTACCTTCTTGCTCACAGTTCTGGGTATTTATACATGTAATTGCCACCGTATCATCTTGCTTTGCGTTCTGGGGGTATTTATACACGTAATTGCCACCGTATCATCTCTCTCTGAGTTCTGGCGGTATTTATACATGTAATTGCCACCGTACCATTCATCTCTGTCTTCTAGGGGTATTTATACATGTAATTGCCACCGTACATTCATCTCTGTCTTCTGGGGGTATTTATACATGTAATTGCCACCGTACCATCTTTTTCTGAGTTCGGGGGTATTTATACATGTAATTGCCACTGTATAATCTTGCTTTGCGTTCTGGGGGTATTTATACATGTAATTGCCACCGTATCATCTCTCTCTGAGTTCTGGTGGTATTTATACATGTAATTGCCACCGTACCATTCATCTCTGTCTTCTGGGGTATTTATACATGTAATTACCACCATACCATCTTGCTCAGCGTTCTAGGGGTATTTATACATGTAGTTGCCACCGTACCATTCATCTCTGTCTTCTAGGGGTATTTATACATGTTGTTGCCACCGTACCATCTTGCTCAGAGTTCTGGGGTATTTATACTTGTAATTGCCACCATACCATTCCTCTCTGTCTTCTGGGGGTATTTATACATGTAACTGCCAACGTACCATTCATCTCTGTCTTTTGGGGGTATTTATACATGTAATTACCACCGTACCATCTTGCTTTGCGTTCTGGGGGTATTTATACATGTAGTTGCCACTGTACCTTGCCACTGTACCATCTTGCTCAGAGTTCTGGGGTATTTATACAAGTAATTGCCACCATACCATTCTCTCTGTCTTCTGGGGGTATTTATACATGTAACTGCCAACGTACCATTCATCTCTGTCTTTTGGGGGTATTTATACATGTAATTACCACCGTACCATCTTGCTTTGCGTTCTGGGGGTATTTATACATGTAGTTGCCCACTGTACCTTGCCACTGTACCATCTTCTCTGAGTTCTGGGTATTTATACATGTAATTGCCACCGTACCATCTTTCTCTTAGTTCTGGTGGTATTTATACATGTCATTGCCCACCATACCATTCATCTCTGTCTTCTGGGGGTATTTATACATGTAATTGCCACTTTACCATCTTGCTTAGAGTTCTGGGGGTATTTATACATGTAATTCCCACCGTACCATTAATCTCTGTCCTCCGGAGGTATTTATACATGTAATTGCCACGTACCTTCTTTGCTCACAGTTCTGGGTATTTATACATGTAATTGCCACCGTATCATCTTGCTTTGCGTTCTGGGGTATTTATACACGTAATTGCCACCGTATCATCTCTCTCTGAGTTCTGGTGGTATTTATACATGTAATCGCCAACGTACCATCTTTCTCTGAGTTCTGGGGGCGTTTATACATGTAATTGCCACCGTATCATCTTTCTCTGAGTTCGGGGGTATTTATACATGTAGTTGCCACCGTACCATCTTGCTCAGAGTTCTGAGGTATTTATACATGTAATTGCCACCCTACCATCTTTCTCTTAGTTCTGGGGGTATTTATACATGTCTTTGCCACTGTACCATCTTTCTCTGAGTTCGGGGCTATTTATACATGTAGTTGCCACCGTACCATCTTTCTCGTAGTTCTGAGGGTATTTATACATGTCATTGCCACCGTACCATCGTGCTCTGAGTTCTGGGGGTATTTATACATGTAGTTGCCACCGTACCATCTTGCTCAGAGTTCTGGGGTATTTATACATGTAATTGCCACCCTACCATCTTTCTCTTAGTTCTGGGGGTATTTATACATGTCATTGCCACCGTACCATTTTCTCTGAGTTCTGGGGTTATTTATACACGTAATTGCCACCGTACCATCTTTCTCTTAGTTCTGTGAATATTTATACATGTATTTGCTACTGTACCATCTTTCTCTGAGTTCTGGGGTATTTATACATGTAGTTGCCACCGTCCCATCTTGCTCAGAGTTCTGGGTATTTATACATGCAAGTGCCACCCTACCATCTTTCTCTTAGTTCTGGGGGTATTTAGACATGTAGTTGCCACCGTACCATCTTGCTCAGAGTTCTGGGGTATTTATACATGTAATTGCCACCCTACCATCTTTCTCTTAGTTCTGGGGGTATTTAGACATGTAGTTGCCACCGTGCCATCTTGCTCAGAGTTCTGGGGTATTTATACATGTAGTTGCCACTGTACCATCTTGCTCAGAGTTATGGGGTTTTTATACATGTAGTTGCCACCCTACTATCTTGCTCAGAGTTCTGGGGTATTTATACATGCAATTGCCACCCTACCATCTTTCTCTTAGTTCTGGGGGTATTTATACATGTTGTTGCCACCGTACCATCTTGCTCTGAGTTCTGGGGATATTTACACATGTAGTTGCCACCGTACCATCTTGCTCAGAGTTCTGGGGTATTTATACATGTAATTGCCACCCTACCATCTTTCTCTAAGTTCTGGGGGTATTTATACATGTAATTGCCACCTTACCATCATGCTCTGAGTTCTGGGATATTTATACATGTAATTGCCACTGTACCATCTTTCTCTGAGTTCTGGGGATATTTATACATGTCATTGCCACCGTACCATCTTGCTCTGAGTTCTGGGGGTATTTATACATGTAGTTGCCACCGTTCATCTTGCTCAGAGTTCTGGGGTATTTATACATGTAATTGCAACCCTACCATCTTTCTCTTAGTTCTGGGGGTATTTATACATGTAGTTGCCACCGTAACATCTTTCTCTTAGTTCTGGGGTTATTTATACATGTAATTGCCACCGTACCATCGTGCTCTGAGTTCTGGAGGTATTTATACATGTAATTGCCACCGTACCATCTTGCTCAGAGTTCTGGGGTATTTATACATATAATTGCCACCGTACCATCTTTCTCTGAGTTCTGGGGGTATTTATAGACGTAATTGCCACCGTACCACCTTGCTCTGAGTTCTGGGGTATTTATACATGTAGTTGCCACCCCTACCATCTTTCTCTTAGTTCTGGGGGTGTTTATACATGTAGTTGCCTCTGTACCATCTTGCTCAGAGTTCTTTGGGTATTTATACATGTAGTTGCCACCGTACCATCTTGCTCAGAGTTCTGGGGTATTTATACATGTAATTGCCACCCTACCATCTTTCTCTGAGTTCTGGGGTATTTATACATGTAATTGCCACCGTACCATCTTTCTCTTAGTTCTGTGAGTGTTTATACATGTAATTGCCACTGTACCATCTTTCTCTGAGTTCTGGGGGTATTCATACATGTAATTGCCACCGTCCCATCTTTCTCTGAGTTCTGGGAGTATTTATACATGTAGTTGCCACCGTACCATCTTGCTCAGAGTTCTGGGGGTATTTATACATGTAGTTGCCACAGTACCATCTTGCTCAGAGTTCTGGGGTATTTATACATGTAATTGCCACCCTACCATCTTTCTCTGAGTTCTGGTGTACTTATACACGTAATTGCCACCGTCCCATCTTTCTCTGAGTTCTGGGGGTATTTATACATGTAATTGCCACCGTCCCATCTTTCTCTGAGTTCGGGTGTACTTATACACGTAATTGCCACCGTACCATCTTTCTCTGAGTTCTGGGGTATTTATACATGTAATTGCCACCGTACCATCCTGCTCAGAGTTCTGGAGGTATTTATACATGTAGTTGCCACCCTACCATCTTTCTCTGAGTTCTGGGGTATTTATACATGTAGTTGCCACCGTACCATCTTTCTCTTAGTTCTGTGAGTAATTTATACATGTAATTGCCACTGTACCATCTTTCTCTGAGTTCTGGTGGTATTTATACACGTAATTGACACCGTCCCATCTTTCTCTGAGTTCTGGGGTATTTATACATGTAGTTGCCACCGTACCATCTTGCTCAGAGTTCTGGGGTATTTATACATGTAATTGCCACCCTACCATCTTGCTCTATATTCTGGGGGTATTTATACATGTAATTGCCACCGTACCATTCCTCTCTGTCTTCTGGGGTATTTATACATGTAATTGCCACTTTACCATCTTGCTCAGAGCTCTAGGGGTATTTATACATGTAATTGCCACCGTACCATCTTTCTCTGAGTTCGGGTTTTTTTTTTATATATGTAATTGCCACCGTGCCATCTTGCTCAGAGTTGTCGGGGTATTTATACATGTAGTTGCCACTGTACCATCTTTCTCTTAGTTCTGGGGGTATTTATACATGTCATTGCCACCGTACCATCCTGCTCTGAGTTCTGGGGGTATTTATACATGTAATTTCCACCGTACCATCTTGCTCTGAGTTCTGGGGGTATTTATACATGTAATTTCCACCGTACCATCTTGCTCTGAGTTCTGGGGGTATTTATACATGTAATTTCCACCGTACCATCTTGCTCTGAGTTCTGGGGGTATTTATACATGTAATTTCCACCGTACCATCTTGCTCAGAGTTCTGGGGTATTTATACATGTAGTTGCCACCGTACCATCTTTCTCTTAGTTCGGAGGTATTTATACATGTCATTGCCACCGTACCATCTTGCTCTGAGTTCTGGCTGTATTTATACATGTAGTTGCCACCGTACCATCTTTCTCTTAGTTCTGGGGGTATTTATACATGTAGTTGCCACCGTACCATCTTGCTCTTAGTCTTCTGGGGTTATTTATGCATGTAATTGCCACCGTACCATCTTTCTCTGAGTTCGGGGGGGTATATATACATGTAATTGCCACCGTACCATCTTGCTCGGAGTTCTGGGGGTATTTACGCATTTAATTGCCACCGTACCATCTTGCTCTGAGTTCTAGGGTATTTATACTTGTAATTGCCACCGTATCATTCCTCTCTGTCTTCTTTGGGTATCTATACATGTAATTGCCACCGTACCATCTATGCTCAGAGTTCTGGGGGTATTTATACATGTAATTGCCACCGTACCATCTTGCTCTGAGTTCTGGGGATATTTATACATGTAATTGCCACCGTACCATTCCTCCCTGTCTTCTGGAGGTATTTATACACGTTATTGCCACCGTCCAATCTTGCTCTGGGGGTATTTATACATGTAGTTGCCACCGTACCATCTTTCTCTGAGTTCGGGGGGTATATATACATGTAATTGCCACCGTGCCATCTTGCTCTGAGTATCTGGGTATTTATACATGTAATTGCCACCGTACCATCTTGCTCGGAGTTCTGGGGGTAATTTATACATGTCATTGCCACCGTCCCATCTTTCTCTTAGTTCTGGAGGTATTTATACATGTAATTGCCACACTACCATTCCTCTCTGTTTTCTGGGGGTATTTATACATGTAATTGCCACCGTACCATCTTTCTCTGAGTTCTAGGGTATTTATACTTGTAATTGCCACCGTACCATCTTGCTCTGAGTTCTGGGGTATTTATACATGTAATTTCCACTGTACCATCTTGCTCTGAGTTCTGGGGTATTTATACATGTAATTTCCACCGTACCATCTTTCTCTGAGTTCTGGAGGTATTTATACATGTAATTACCACTGTACCATCTTGCTCTGAGTTCTGGAGGTATTTATACATGTAATTACCACTGTACCATCTTGCTCAGAGTTCTGGGGTATTTATACATGTAATTTCCACTGTACTATCTTGCTCTGAGTTCTGGGGTATTTATACATGTAATTGCCACCATACCATCTTGCTCTGAGTTCTGGGGGTATTTATACATGTAATTTCCACCATACCATCTTGCTCTGAGTTCTGGGGTATTTATACATGTAATTGCCACCGTACCATCTTTCTCTGAGTTCTGGAGGTATTTATACATGTAATTACCACTGTACCATCTTGCTCTGAGTTCTGGAGGTATTTATACATGTAATTACCACTGTACCATCTTGCTCAGAGTTCTGGGGTATTTATACATGCATTTGCCTCTGTGCCATCTTGCTCAGGGTACTTGGGGTATTTATACATGTAATTGCCACCGTCCAATCTTGCTCTGAGCTCTGGGGGTATTTATACATGTAATTGCCACCGTACCATTCCTCTCTGTCTTCTGGGGGTATTTATACAAGTTATTGCCACTGTACCATCTTTGCTCGGAGTTCTGGGGTATTTATACATGTAATTGCCACCGTACCATCTTTCTCTGAGTTCTGGGGGTATTTATACATGTAATTGCCACTGTACCATCTTCCTCTGAGTTCTGGGGGTATTTATACATGTAATTTCCTCCGTACCATCTTTCTCTGTCTTCTGGGGGTATTTTTACATTTAATTGCCACCGTACATCTTGCACAATGCTTTGTAAGGCTATACCTTTATTGCTACTTGTTTTTTTATTCAAAAAATTCACTAGTTTCTATAAAAAATTTAATTTTAGAAAAGAATTGCAACTTGGTAGTTTGGAGTACATAGTAGATACCCGCCCTCCCTTAGACCGTGCCCACCACATAAGACATCCGGGTTGCTTTTATAGACCCGCGCCGACCCGAGCATGTGCAGTGTCTATAAAAGATGAAGTTGGAAGCCGGCATTTGACAGTGGCGGGTGGGGAGATTAGAGGGTAAACCCGTGGGTATCGGGCCGGCCCGCACATCACTAGTACATAGATATATGTTCTTATTATTTGCCAGAATCTGCTCTTTCTAATAATGTGTAGTTTTCTAGGGTAACCTACTGTTAGTTGAATGTTTGGTCTTGAAATCAAACTTATGGAGTTTTGGGCAGCAGTGCTTTGGAATTTTAGTAGTGAACTGCTTGGAGTTTTGATCTGTACAAATAACTCTATTATTTGGTATTGACGTGTTGAGGAGAAATTGAACTTTCCAAATATACTGTGTCTCGTACATAAAATAAATTGTGTTTGATATGTGTGATTGTATTATGTGAAAAAAAAATTTTTTATTTCAAATCGGCCATATCGGCCTGCAGTGAAGGGTTAAAGCTGTTGTACAGTAATTACCATTTTCTTCCCCTAGATGGCAGTGTAGAGATGGGTTAGATTAGACATTAGCTGTATATACAGTGTTTGGCCACTAGAGGGAGTAGTGAGACACATAGGAGGTTCTAAGAGGGTGGAGTTTAGAAGAATATGAAAGGAGACAAGTCACAGGGGCAGATGTGCATCAGAGGAGGAACATCTATTGAAGAAGCCACTTTGCAGGAGAACCACAGCCTGGACCCAAGTAAGTAGGAAGTGTGAGGCCTGGTTAGCATAAGATTAGTTTTAGTCACTGCTCAGCCCTTTAGAGGGGAATGTGGTGGCAGGTCCCCTTAGCATTAGGGCTGCGTAAGCATGTTGGTTTTATTCAATGTTATTTATTTAGTGTTATTGCACATTAATGATGGTAGATTTTGAAACCTTAAGTAGTCCCAAAAAACCCTGGGTTTTTTTATTAACAATTTTCATTCATTTGTCTTTATCAGGAATATGCCAGTAAGAAGCAGAAGAAAAGAGATAAAGCAGAAGGGATGGAATTGAGATCATAATACAGAAGAAGACAAGACATTTCTTGGGACAATCTCATGGTAAGTATTATGGCTTTTGTTGGTACAGGTTCTGTGTGTAGATGAACCGCACCTCTCCCCCTTTCCACAATGCTTCCTGCCCTGGTGGTGCAGATCTCTCTAGACAGTCGGCACTCATCAGTACAATGTAGAAGATTTAAGAGAATAGCACAACACCATGTATGTTGCAGGTGGGGAGCTTACCCCTTTTATTTAAAGTGACCACCTGTGCATCAATGTGGTCACTTTAAATAAAAGGGGTAAGCTCCCCACCTGCAACATACATGGTGTTGTGCTATTCTCTTAAATCTTCTACATTGTACTGATGAGTGCCGACTGTCTAGAGAGATCTGCACCACCAGGGCAGGAAGCATTGTGGAAAGGGGGAGAGGTGCGGTTCATCTACACACAGAACCTGTACCAACAAAAGCCATAATACTTACCATGAGATTGTCCCAAGAAATGTCTTGTCTTCTTCTGTATTATGATCTCAATTCCATCCCTTCTGCTTTATCTCTTTTCTTCTGCTTCTTACTGGCATATTCCTGATAAAGACAAATGAATGAAAATTGTTAATAAAAAAACCCAGGGTTTTTTTTGGGACTACTTAAGGTTTCAAAATCTACCATCATTAATGTGCAATAACACTAAATAAATAACATTGAATAAAACCAACATGCTTACGCAGCCCTAATGCTAAGGGGACCTGCCACCACATTCCCCTCTAAAGGGCTGAGCAGTGACTAAAACTAATCTTATGCTAACCAGGCCTCACACTTCCTACTTACTTGGGTCCAGGCTGTGGTTCTCCTGCAAAGTGGCTTCTTCAATAGATGTTCCTCCTCTGATGCACATCTGCCCCTGTGACTTGTCTCCTTTCATATTCTTCTAAACTCCACCCTCTTAGAACCTCCTATGTGTCTCACTACTCCCTCTAGTGGCCAAACACTGTATATACAGCTAATGTCTAATCTAACCCATCTCTACACTGCCATCTAGGGGAAGAAAATGGTAATTACTGTACAACAGCTTTAACCCTTTCACTGCAGGCCGATATGGCCGATTTGAAATAAAAAATTTTTTTTTCACATAATACAATCACACATATCAAACACAATTTATTTTATGTACGAGACACAGTATATTTGGAAAGTTCAATTTCTCCTCAACACGTCAATACCAAATAATAGAGTTATTTGTACAGATCAAAACTCCAAGCAGTTCACTACTAAAATTCCAAAGCACTGCTGCCCAAAACTCCATAAGTTTGATTTCAAGACCAAACATTCAACTAACAGTAGGTTTACCCTAGAAAACTACACATTATTAGAAAGAGCAGATTCTGGCAAATAATAAGAACATATATCTATGTACTAGTGATGTGCGGGCCGGCCCGATACCCACGGGTTTACCCTCTAATCTCCCCACCCGCCACTGTCAAATGCCGGCTTCCAACTTCATCTTTTATAGACACTGCACATGCTCGGGTCGGCGCGGGTCTATAAAAGCAACCCGGATGTCTTATGTGGTGGGCACGGTCTAAGGGAGGGCGGGTATCTACTATGTACTCCAAACTACCAAGTTGCAATTCTTTTCTAAAATTAAATTTTTTATAGAAACTAGTGAATTTTTTGAATAAAAAAACAAGTAGCAATAAAGGTATAGCCTTACAAAGCATTGTGCAAGATGGTACGGTGGCAATTAAATGTAAAAATACCCCCAGAAGACAGAGAAAGATGGTACGGAGGAAATTACATGTATAAATACCCCCAGAACTCAGAGGAAGATGGTACAGTGGCAATTACATGTATAAATACCCCCAGAACTCAGAGAAAGATGGTACGGTGGCAATTACATGTATAAATACCCCAGAACTCCGAGCAAAGATGGTACAGTGGCAATAACTTGTATAAATACCCCCAGAAGACAGAGAGGAATGGTACGGTGGCAATTACATGTATAAATACCCCCAGAGCTCAGAGCAAGATTGGACGGTGGCAATTACATGTATAAATACCCCAAGTACCCTGAGCAAGATGGCACAGAGGCAAATGCATGTATAAATACCCCAGAACTCTGAGCAAGATGGTACAGTGGTAATTACATGTATAAATACCTCCAGAACTCAGAGCAAGATGGTACAGTGGTAATTACATGTATAAATACCTCCAGAACTCAGAGAAAGATGGTACGGTGGCAATTACATGTATAAATACCCCAGAACTCAGAGCAAGATGGTATGGTGGAAATTACATGTATAAATACCCCCAGAACTCAGAGCAAGATGGTATGGTGGCAATTACATGTATAAATACCCCAGAACTCAGAGCAAGATAGTACAGTGGAAATTACATGTATAAATACCCCAGAACTCTGAGCAAGATGGTACAGTGGTAATTACATGTATAAATACCTCCAGAACTCAGAGCAAGATGGTACAGTGGTAATTACATGTATAAATACCTCCAGAACTCAGAGAAAGATGGTACGGTGGAAATTACATGTATAAATACCCCAGAACTCAGAGCAAGATGGTACAGTGGAAATTACATGTATAAATACCCCAGAACTCAGAGCAAGATGGTACGGTGGCAATTACAAGTATAAATACCCTAGAACTCAGAGAAAGATGGTACGGTGGCAATTACATGTATAAATACCCCCAGAAAACAGAGAGGAATGGTAGTGTGGCAATTACATGTATAAATACCTCCAGAACTAAGAGAAAGATGGGACGGTGGCAATGACATGTATAAATACCCCCAGAACTCCGAGCAAGATGGTACGGTGGCAATTACATGTATAAATACCCCAGAACTCAGAGCAAGATGGCACGGTGGCAATTACATGTATATATACCCCCCGAACTCAGAGAAAGATGGTACGGTGGCAACTACATGTATAAATACCCCCAGAGCAAGATTGGACGGTGGCAATAACGTGTATAAATACCTCCAGAAGACAGGGAGGAATGGTACGGTGGCAATTACATGTATAAATATCCCCAGAACTCAGAGCAAGATGGTACGGTGGCAATTACATGTATAAATACCCCAGAACTCTGAGCATAGATGGTACGGTGGCAATTACATGTATAGATACCCAAAGAAGACAGAGAGGAATGATACGGTGGCAATTACAAGTATAAATACCCTAGAACTCAGAGCAAGATGGTACGGTGGCAATTAAATGCGTAAATACCCCAGAACTCCGAGCAAGATGGTACGGTGGCAATTACATGTATATATACCCCCCGAACTCAGAGAAAGATGGTACGGTGGCAATTACATGCATAAATAACCCCAGAAGACTAAGAGCAAGATGGTACGGTGGCAACTACATGTATAAATACCCCCAGAACTAAGAGAAAGATGGTACGGTGGCAACTACATGTATAAATACAGCCAGAACTCAGAGCAAGATGGTACGGTGGCAATGACATGTATAAATACCTCCGAACTAAGAGAAAGATGGTACGGTGGCAACTACATGTATAAATACCCCAGAACTCTGAGCAAGATGGTACGGTGGAAATTACATGTATAAATACCCCCAGAACTCAGAGCAAGATGGTACGGTGGAAATTACATGTATAAATACCCCCAGAACTCAGAGCAAGATGGTACGGTGGAAATTACATGTATAAATACCCCCAGAACTCAGAGCAAGATGGTACGGTGGAAATTACATGTATAAATACCCCCAGAACTCAGAGCAGGATGGTACGGTGGCAATGACATGTATAAATACCCCCAGAACTAAGAGAAAGATGGTACAGTGGCAACTACATGTATAAATACCCCGACAACTCTGAGCAAGATGGCACGGTGGCAATTACATATATAAAAAAAAAACCCGAACTCAGAGAAAGATGGTACGGTGGCAATTACATGTATAAATACCCCTAGAGCTCTGAGCAAGATGGTAAAGTGGCAATTACATGTATAAATACCCCCAGAAGACAGAGAGGAATGGTACGGTGGCAATTACATGTATAAATACCCCCAGAATATAGAGCAAGATGGTAGGGTGGCAATTACATGTATAAATACCCCAGAACTCTGAGCAAGATGGTACGGTGGCAACTACATGTATAAATACCCCCAGAACTCAGAGAAAGATGGGACGGTGTCAATTACGTGTATAAATACCACCAGAACTCAGAGAAAGATGGTACAGTGGCAATTACATGTATAAATACTCACAGAACTAAGAGAAAGATGGTACGGTGGCAACTACATGTATAAATACCCCCAGAACTCAGAGAAAGATGGTAGGGTGGCAACTACATGTATAAATACCTCCAGAACTCTGAGCAGGATGGTACGGTGGCAATTACATGTATAAATACCCCAGAACTCAGAGAAAGATGGTACGGTGGCAATTACGTGTATAAGTACACCCGAACTCAGAGAAAGATGGGACGGTGGCAATTACATGTATAAATACCCCCAGAACTCAGAGAAAGATGGGACGGTGGCAATTACGTGTATAAGTACACCAGAACTCAGAGAAAGATGGTAGGGTGGCAATTACATGTATAAATACCCCAGAACTCTGAGCAAGATGGTACTGTGGCAACTACATGTATAAATACCCCCAGAACTCTGAGCAAGATGGTACGGTGGCAACTACATGTATAAATACTCCAGAACTCAGAGAAAGATGGGACGGTGGCAATTACATGTATGAATACCCCCAGAACTCAGAGAAAGATGGTACAGTGGCAATTACATGTATAAACACTCACAGAACTAAGAGAAAGATGGTACGGTGGCAATTACATGTATAAATACCCAGAACTCAGAGAAAGATGGTAGGGTGGCAATTACATGTATAAATACCCCAGAACTCTGAGCAAGATGGTACGGTGGCAACTACATGTATAAATACCCAAAGAACTCTGAGCAAGATGGTACAGAGGCAACTACATGTATAAACACCCCCAGAACTAAGAGAAAGATGGTAGGGTGGCAACTACATGTATAAATACCCCCAGAACTCAGAGCAAGGTGGTACGGTGGCAATTACGTCTATAAATACCCCCAGAACTCAGAGAAAGATGGTACGGTGGCAATTATATGTATAAATACCCCAGAACTCTGAGCAAGATGGTACGGTGGCAATTACATGTATAAATACCTCCAGAACTCAGAGCACGATGGTACGGTGGCAATTACATGTATAAATAACCCCAGAACTAAGAGAAAGATGTTACGGTGGCAACTACATGTATAAATACCCCCAGAACTAAGAGAAAGATGGTAGGGTTGCAATTACATGTATAAATACCCCAGAACTCTGAGCAAGATGGAACGGTGGCAACTACATGTATAAATACCCCCAGAACTCAGAGCAAGATGGTACGGTGGCAATGACATGTATAAATATCCCCAGAACTCAGAGAAAGATGGTACAGTGGCAATTACATGTATAAATATCCAGAACTCAGAGCATGATGGTAAGGTGGCAATTACATGTATAAATACCCCCAGAACTTAGAGAAAGATGGTAGGGTGGCAATTACATGTATAAATACCCCAGAACTCTGAGCAAGATGGTACGGTGGCAACTACATGTGTAAATATCCCCAGAACTCAGAGCAAGATGGTACGGTGGCAACAACATGTATAAATACCCCCAGAACTAAGAGAAAGATGGTAGGGTGGCAATTGCATGTATAAATACCCCAGAACTCTGAGCAAGATAGTAGGGTGGCAACTACATGTATAAAAACCCCATAACTCTGAGCAAGATGGTACAGTGGCAACTACATGTATAAATACCCCAGAACTCTGAGCAAGATGGCACGGTGGCAACTACATGTCTAAATACCCCAGAACTAAGAGAAAGATGGTAGGGTGGCAATTACATGTATAAATACCCCAGAACTCTGAGCAAGATGGTACGGTGGCAACTACATGTCTAAATACCCCCAGAACTAAGAGAAAGATGGTAGGGTGGCACTTGCATGTATAAATACCCCAGAACTCTGAGCAAGATGGGACGGTGGCAACTACATGTATAAATACCCCCAGAACTCAGAGAAAGATGGTACAGTAGCAAATACATGTATAAATATTCACAGAACTAAGAGAAAGATGGTACGGTGGCAATTACGTGTATAAATAACCCCAGAACTCAGAGAAAGATGGTACGGTGGCAATGACATGTATAAATACCCCAGAACTAAGAGAAAGATGGTAGGGTGGCAATTACATGTATAAATACCCCAGAACTCTGAGCAAGATGGTACGGTGGCAACTACATGTATAAATACCCCAGAACTCAGAGCACGATGGTACGGTGGCAATGACATGTATAAATACCCTCAGAACTACGAGAAAGATGGTACGGTGGCAACTACATGTATAAATAGCCCCGAACTCAGAGAAAGATGGTACAGTGGCAAAGACATGTATAAATACCCCCAGAACTAAGAGAAAGATGGTAGGGTGGCAATTACATGTATAAATACCTCAGAACTCTGAGCAAGATGGTACGGTGGCAACTACATGTATAAATACCCCCGAACTCAGAGAAAGATGATACGGTGGCAATTACATGTATAAACGCCCCCAGAACTCAGAGAAAGATGGTACGTTGGCGATTACATGTATAAATACCACCAGAACTCAGAGAGAGATGATACGGTGGCAATTACGTGTATAAATACCCCCAGAACGCAAAGCAAGATGATACGGTGGCAATTACATGTATAAATACCCAGAACTGTGAGCAAGAAGGTACGGTGGCAATTACATGTATAAATACCTCCGGAGGACAGAGATTAATGGTACGGTGGGAATTACATGTATAAATACCCCCAGAACTCTAAGCAAGATGGTAAAGTGGCAATTACATGTATAAATACCCCCAGAAGACAGAGATGAATGGTATGGTGGCAATGACATGTATAAATACCACCAGAACTAAGAGAAAGATGGTACGGTGGCAATTACATGTATAAATACCCAGAACTCAGAGAAAGATGGTACAGTGGCAAGGTACAGTGGCAACTACATGTATAAATACCCCCCAGAACGCAAAGCAAGATGGTACGGTGGTAATTACATGTATAAATACCCCCAAAAGACAGAGATGAATGGTACGTTGGCAGTTACATGTATAAATACCCCCAGAAGACAGAGAGGAATGGTATGGTGGCAATTACTTGTATAAATACCCCAGAACTCTGAGCAAGATGGTACAGTGGCAAGGTACAGTGGCAACTACATGTATAAATACCCCCAGAACGCAAAGCAAGATGGTACGGTGGTAATTACATGTATAAATACCCCCAAAAGACAGAGATGAATGGTACGTTGGCAGTTACATGTATAAATACCCCCAGAAGACAGAGAGGAATGGTATGGTGGCAATTACAAGTATAAATACCCCAGAACTCTGAGCAAGATGGTACGGTGGCAACAACATGTATAAATACCCCTAGAAGACAGAGATGAATGGTACGGTGGCAACTACATGTATAAATACCCCTAGAACGCTGAGCAAGATGGTATGGTGGTAATTACATGTATAAATACCCCCAGAAGACAGAGATGAATGGTACGGTGGCAATTACATGTATAAATACCACCAGAACTCAGAGAGAGATGATACGGTGGCAATTACATGTATAAATACCCCCAGAACGCAAAGCAAGATTATACAGTGGCAATTACATGTATAAATACCCCCGAACTCAGAAAAAGATGGTACGGTGGCAATTACATGTATAAATACCCCCAGAAGACAGAGATGAATGGTACGGTGGCAATTACATGTATAAATACCCCTAGAAGACAGAGATGAATGGTACGGTGGCAATTACATGTATAAATACCGCCAGAACTCAGAGAGAGATGATACGGTGGCAATTACGTGTATAAATACCCCCAGAACGCAAAGCAAGATGATACGGTGGCAATTACATGTATAAATACCCAGAACTGTGAGCAAGAAGGTACGGTGGCAATTACATGTATAAATACCTCCGGAGGACAGAGATTAATGGTACGGTGGGAATTACATGTATAAATACCCCCAGAACTCTAAGCAAGATGGTAAAGTGGCAATTACATGTATAAATACCCCCAGAAGACAGAGATGAATGGTATGGTGGCAATGACATGTATAAATACCACCAGAACTAGAGAAAGATGGTACGGTGGCAATTACATGTATAAATACCCAGAAGAAAGATGGTACAGTGGCAACTACATGTATAAATACCCCCAGAACTCTGAGCAAGATGGTACGGTGGCAACTACATGTATAAATACCCCTAGAAGACAGAGATGAATGGTACGGTGGCAACTACATGTATAAATACCCCTAGAACTCTGAGCAAGATGGTATGGTGGTAATTACATGTATAAATACCCCCAGAAGACAGAGATGAATGGTACGGTGGCAATTACATGTATAAATACCACCAGAACTCAGAGAGAGATGATACGGTGGCAATTACATGTATAAATACCCCCAGAACGCAAAGCAAGATTATACAGTGGCAATTACATGTATAAATACCCCCGAACTCAGAAAAAGATGGTACGGTGGCAATTACATGTATAAATACCCCCAGAAGACAGAGATGAATGGTACGGTGGCAATTACATGTATAAATACCCCTAGAAGACAGAGATGAATGGTACGGTGGCAATTACATGTATAAATACCGCCAGAACTCAGAGAGAGATGATACGGTGGCAATTACGTGTATAAATACCCCCAGAACGCAAAGCAAGATGATACGGTGGCAATTACATGTATAAATACCCAGAACTGTGAGCAAGAAGGTACGGTGGCAATTACATGTATAAATACCTCCGGAGGACAGAGATTAATGGTACGGTGGGAATTACATGTATAAATACCCCCAGAACTCTAAGCAAGATGGTAAAGTGGCAATTACATGTATAAATACCCCCAGAAGACAGAGATGAATGGTATGGTGGCAATGACATGTATAAATACCACCAGAACTAAGAGAAAGATGGTACGGTGGCAATTACATGTATAAATACCCAGAACTCAGAGAAAGATGGTACAGTGGCAACTACATGTATAAATACCCCCAGAACTCTGAGCAAGATGGTACTGTGGCAATTACATGTAAAATACCACCAGAACACAGAGATGAATGGTATGGTGGCAATTACATGTAGATGTACAGATGGACCGGTGGCAATTACATGTATACATAACCCCTGAACTCAGAGAAAGATGGTACGGTGCCAATTACATGTATAAATACCCCCAGAATTTACAGTAAGATGGTACGGTGGCAATTACATGTATAAATACCCCCAGAACTCTGAGCAAGATGGTAAAGTGGCAATTACATGTATAAATACCCCCAGAAGACAGAGGTGAATGGTACGGTGGAAATTACATGTATAAATACCCTCAGAACACCGAGAAAGATGATACAGTGGAAATGACATGTATAAATTCCCCCAGAAGACATAGAGGAATGGAACAATGGCAATTACATGTATAAATACCCTAGAACACAGAGCAAGAAGGTACGGTGGCCTTTACGTGTATAAATACCCCCAGAACTCAGAAAAAGATGGTGCAGTGGCAATTATATGTATAAATTCTCCCAGAATTAAGAGAAAGATGGTACGGTGGCAATTACATGTATAAATACCCCCAGAACTCTGATCAAGATGGTACGGTGGCAATTACATGTATAAATACCCCCAGAACTCCAAGCAAGATGGTACGGTGGCAATTACATGTATAAATACCCCAGAACTCAGAGCAAGATGGTTTGTACATTGAAATACTTTGTGCCAAAAAAGTCTTTCTGGCTCCTGTCTGTGTAACCTGATCCCCCCCCCTGCACAGAACACTCAGCTAAGCAGAGAGGAAAGGAATGCAGCTGACAGCAGCAAGAAACACTATTTCCTTATTCACCTGCTGCTTCCAAGCAAGATGGTACGGTGGCAATTACATGTATAAATACCCCAGAACACAGAGAAAGATAATACGGTGGCATTTACATGTATAAATACCCCAGAACTCAGAGAAAGATGGTACGGTGGCAATTACATGTATAAATACACGCAAAACTCAGACAAAGATGGCACGGTGGCAATTACATGTATAAATACCCCCAGAACTCAAAGCAACATGGTACGGTAGCAATTACATGTATAAATATCCCAAAACTCAGAGCAAGATGGTACGGTGGCAATTACATGTATAAATACCCCCAGAACGCCGACAAGATGATATGGTGGCAATTACATGTATAAATACCTCCGGAAGACAGAGAGGAATAATACGGTGGCAATTACATGTATAAATACCCCAGAACTCAGAGCAAGATGGTACGGTGGCAATTACATGTATAAATACCCCCAGAACTCAGAGAAAGATGATACGGTGGCAATTACATGTATAAATACCCCCAGAACGCCGACAAGATGATATGGTGGCAATTACATGTATAAATACCTCCGAAAGACAGAGAGGAATAATACGGTGGCAATTACATGTATAAATACCCCAGAACTAAGAGAAAGATGGTACGGTGGCAATTACATGTATAAATACCCCCAGAACTCAGAGAAAGATGATACGGTGGCAAATACATGTATAAATACCCCCAGAACGCCGACAAGATGATATGGTGGCAATTACATGTATAAATAC
The DNA here is from genome assembly GCA_038501925.1 of Xenopus petersii. Lineage (NCBI taxonomy): Eukaryota > Metazoa > Chordata > Amphibia > Anura > Pipidae > Xenopus > Xenopus petersii. Next base: position 108,637,526 of record CM076686.1, read on the forward strand.
CTCCGAAAGACAGAGAGGAATAATACGGTGGCAATTACATGTATAAATACCCCAGAACTCAGAGAAAGATGGTACGTGGCAATTACATGTATAAATACCCCCAGAAGACAGAGAGGAATGGTACGGTGGCAATTACATGTATAAATACCCCCAGAACTCCAAGCAAGATGGTACGGTGGCAATTACATGTATAAATACCCCCAGAAGACAGAGAAAAATGGAACGGTGGCAATTACATGTATAAATACCCCCAGAACTCCAAGCAAGATGGTACGGTGTCAATTACATGTATAAATACCCCCAGAACACAGAGAAAGATGATACGATGGCAATTACATGTATAAATACCTCCAGAAGACAGAGAGGGTACGGTGGCAATTACATGTATAAATACCCCAGAACTCAGAGAAAGATGGTACGTGGCAATTACATGCATAAATACCCCCAGAAGACAGAGTCGAATGGTATGGTGGCAATTACATATATAAATACCCCAGAACTCCGAGCAAGATGGTACGGTGGCAATTACATGTATAAATTGCCCAGAACTCAGAGCAAGATGGTACGGTGGCAATTACATGTATAAATACCCCAGAACTCAGAGCAAGATGGTACGGTGGAAATGACATTTATAAATTCCCCCAGAAGACATAGAGGAATGATACGATGGCAATTACATGTATAAATACCCTAGAACACAGAGCAAGAAGGCACGGTGGCATTTACGTGTACAAATACCCCCAGAACTCAGAAAAAGATGGTACGGTGGCATTTAGATGTATAAATTACCCCAGAATTAAGAGAAAGATGGTTGGGTGGCAATTACATGTATAAATACCCCCAAAACTCTGATCAAGATGGTACGGTGGCAATTACATGTATAAATACCCCCAGAACTCCAAGCAAGATGGTACGGTGGCAATTACATGTATAAATACCCCCAGAACTCCAAGCAAGATGGTACGGTGGCAATTACATGTATAAATATCCCCAGAAGACAGAGAAAAATGGAACGGTGGCAATTACATGTATAAATACCCCCAGAACTCCAAGCAAGATGGTACGGTGGCAATTACATGTATAAATACCCCCAGAAGACAGAGAAAAATGGAACGGTGGCAATTACATGTATAAATACTCCCAGAACTCCAAGCAAGATGGTACGGTGGCAATTACATGTATAAATACCCCCAGAACTCCAAGCAAGATGGTACGGTGGCAACTACATCTAGAAATACCCCCAGAAGACAGAGAAAAATGGTACGGTGGCAATTACATGTATAAATACACACAGAACTCTGATCAAGATGGTACGGTGGCAATTACATGTATAAATACCCCCAGAACTCCAAGCAAGATGGTACGGTGGCAATTACATGTATAAATACCCCCAGAAGACAGAGAAGAATGGTACGGTTGCAATTACATGTATAAATACCCACAGAACTCCAAGCAAGATGGTAAGGTGGCAATTACATGTATAAATACCCCCAGAAGACAGAGAAAAATGGAACGGTGGCAATTACATGTATAAATACCCCCAGAACTCCAACCAAGATGGTACGGTGGCAATTACATGTATAAATACCCCCAGAAGACAGAGAAGAATGGTACGGTGGCAATAACATGTATAAATACCCCCAGAACTCCAAGCAAGATGGTACGGTGACAATTACATATATAAATACCCACAGAACTCTGATCAAGATGGTATGGTGGCAATTACATGTATAAATTCCCCTCAGAACTCCGAGCAAGATGGTACGGTGGCAATTACATGTATAAATACCCCAGAACTCAGAGCAAGATGGTAAAGTGGCAATTACATGTATAAATACCCCCAGAACTCAGAGCAAGATGGTACGGTGGCAATTACATGTATAAATATCCCCAGAAGACAGAGAAAATGGAACGGTGGCAATTACATGTATAAATACCCCCAGAACTCCAAGCAAGATGGTACGGTGGCAATTACATGTATAAGTGCCCCCAGAAGACAGAGAAGAATGGTACGGTGGAAATTACATGTATAAATACCCCCAGAACTCCAAGCAAGATGGTACGGTGGCAATTACATGTATAAATACCACCAGAACTCAGAGCAAGATGGTACGGTGGCAATTACATGTATAAATACCCCCAGAACTCCAAGCAAGATGGTACGGTGGCAACTACATCTAGAAATACCCCCAGAAAACAGAGAAAAATGGTACGGTGGCAATTACATGTATAAATACACACAGAACTCTGATCAAGATGGTACGGTGGCAATTACATGTATAAATACCCCCAGAACTCCAAGCAAGATGGTACGGTGGCAATTACATGTATAAATACCCCCAGAAGACAGAGAAGAATGGTACGGTGGCAATTACATGTATAAATACCCACAGAACTCCAAGCAAGATGGTACGGTGGCAATTACATGTATAAATACCCCCAGAAGACAGAGAAAAATGGAACAGTGGCAATTACATGTATAAATACCCCCAGAACTCCTCCAAGCAAGATGGTACGGTGGCAATTACATGTATAAATACCCCCAGAAGACAGAGAAGAATGGTACGGTGGCAATTACATGTATAAATACCCCCAGAACTCCAAGCAAGATGGTACGGTGACAATTACATGTATAAATACCCACAGAACTCTGATCAAGATGGTATGGTGGCAATTACATGTATAAATTCCCCTCAGAACTCCGAGCAAGATGGTACGGTGGCAATTACATGTATAAATACCCCAGAACTCAGAGCAAGATGGTAAAGTGGCAATTACATGTATAAATACCCCCAGAACTCTGAGCAAGATGGTATGGTGGCAATTACATGTATAAATACCCCCAGAACTCAGAGCAAGGTGGTACGGTGGCAATTACATGTATAAATACCCCCAGAAGACAGAGAAGAATGGTACAGTGGCAATTTCATGTATAAATACCCCAGGAACTCTGAGCAAGATTGTACGGTGGCAATTGCATGTATAAATACCCCCAGAATTCCGAGCAAGATGGTATGGTACTATGGCAATTACATGTATAAATACCCCCAGAACTCAGAACAAGATGGTACGGTGGCAATTACATGTATAAATACCCCCCGAACTGAGAGCAAGATGGTACAGTGGCAATTACGTTTATAAATACCCCCAGAAGACAGAGAGGAATTAATGGTACGGTGGCAATTACATGTATAAAGACCCCCAGAACTCTGAGAAAGATGGTACAGAGGCAATTACATGTATAAATACCCCAAGAACTCAGAGAAAGCTGATACGGTGGCATTTACATGTATAAATACCGCCAGAAGAAAGAGAGGAATTGTACGATGGCAATTACATGTATAAATACCCGCAGAACTCAGAGCAAGATGGTACGGTGGCAAATGTATACATACCCCCAAAACTCTGAGCAAGATGTTATGGCGGTAATGACATGAATAAATACCCCAGAATTATATGTATAAATACCCCAAGAATTTAGAGAAAGATGGTACGGTGGCAATTACATGTATAAAACCCCCCAGAAGACAGAGCAGAATGGTACAGTGGCAATTACATGTATAAACACCCCCAGAACTAAGAGCAAGATGGTACGGTGGCAATTACATGTATAAATACCCCCAAAACTCAGAGAAAGATGGTAGGGTGGCAAATATATGTATTAATACCCCCAGAAGACAGAGAGGAATGGTACGGTGGCAATTACATGTATAAATACCCCCAGAAGACAAAGAGGAATTGTACGGTGGTAATTACATTTATAAATACCAAAGTGGAAATAACATGTACAATAACCCCAGCCCCAGATTTCCATTACGATGCACAATTGACTTAGTACAATATTATTAGTAACCGAATCTTACTTTGGAAGCAGCAGGTGAATAAGGAAATAGTGTTTCTTGCTGCTGTCAGCTGCATTACTTTCCTCTCTGCTTAGCTGAGTGTTCTGTGCAGGGGGGGGGGGGATCAGGTTACACAGACAGGAGCCAGCAGAAGTGATGAAAAAAAAAATGTACAAACTGGTCAATCAGGGTCAATCAGGGCCAATCAGGGGGCACTTCAGGTTTTACAGCAAATTGATAGTGCTGCTGTTCCCTAATTGGCCTATTCCTGCTGAAGGACCTTCTTAGGTGGCTGTGGAATAGCCTGGTTATTCAGGAGAAGTATTTTCCTGGCGGGGCCCCACCGGGACCAAGGGCCCTGGATCACTTGCACCCTGTGCACCCCCGGTAGTTACGCCACTGGGACTAAGTCTGAACATGTTCTGTACGACCAAAGCCATAATACTTACCATGAGAGTGTCCCAGGGAAATGTCTTGTCTTCTGATCTCAATTCCATTCGTTCTGCTTTATCTTTCTCTTTTCTTCTGCTTCTTACTGGCATATTCCTGATAAAGAGTCAAAAAAATGTATGAACATTATCAATAAAAAAATCAGGGTTTTTTGGACAAATTACGTTTTTAAACTCTCCTGTCATTTTTGTACAATTAGGTCAGAAGAGAGAGAGCATGGCCCTTAGGTTTGCCCCCTCCCACTATATCCATCTGAATTCCCACCATGAAATTAGAGATAAAACTTAACCTTTTCTTATAACCGTTATAATAATGTGCCAAAAAAATTATGAATTAAAAGATTAGGAGAAAAAAGCTAGTCATCAGCTTATAGATTCAATACGAAGAGTTAAATTGTGACTAGATTATTGATCTCAGTTAACACAATTCCAATTCCCATAAAGCAATGTGCGATTAAAGGACCAGTAACACTAAAAAATGTTTTATTAAAAAATCAATTCTACCCACACTAATAATAGAACTAACCTGAATAAAGTTTATTAATATTAATGTTTCATTAAAAAAATACTGTTTGAAAACACTGCTTCCTGTATACTCAAAAACGGCTATAGGGCAACTCACTCTGTAGATCTGCGCTCCACATCTTGCCCCTAACCCGCCTTCTGCCAAAACTGGAAGCGACGCGACTTTGGCAGCGGCAGGAAATGTGTCAGTGATGTGATGCTGATGTGTCAACATGTCGTTGTGAAGCTGCTGCTGTGGCCAACCTATTACCCTGTTGTAATCACTCCTTAATGCAACTTGTCACCCGCAGCTCACAGCCTGCCCTTCTGACAAACCTCCCCCTTCACACCCTCTCTCCTCCGGTTGGCTCTCTGCAGCTCGGCCACTCTGAGCAGAATAAACCTGGAGGCGAGTAGAATGTCCAGAACCAGCCCCAGCAGAACACTGAGCAATGAGTGGTGACTTCTGGCAGCCATCCCTCCTGTTGCAGAGCAATCTCCAGTGACAGTGGGGCCAATGCGACTGTCAGGCTGCAATCAGCATCCAAATTAGCCTGAGAGCTCTCAGGTGGTCAGTGTTATAGGGATGGAAACCAACACCCACACATCTCTTAGTGTGCTTGCAATTAAGCACCGCTGATTCCACCCGCATCATTCGTTTATAGTAATAAATGATAAAGCACAGAGGACTTCACCTGCACAGTGCCCTAGATGTACTTAAAATTATACACTTCCTGGTTCTACCCGCACTGTTCTCTTAATGTGCTTCTCATTCGGCACCCCGGAATATAGCCGCTCAGTTTCCTTGGTGTGTGCGTACCACAAAGTACTGTAGGGGAAAGTTAAAAAGTCTCAGCAGAAGTGAATTCAGACTCTTAGCGTAGTGTAAACCATTCGCTTCCACCCAAACCAACCCTTCCGCCCATTCACCGACCCGCAAGCTAAATGGACCCTCCCTGCCTAATAGTTTAAAAATTAGTATCGCCTGATGTGCCTTTTCACTCGCTTGTGCACAAGCTTTGTCAAAGGCAGGCGGGATCCCTGGGTGGGTAAAGGGACAGGCATGTTGCCAGCGCGTGTAAAGGGGTAGGGGGTTCCCGGCATGGGTAAAGGGGTGGGCGGGTTCCTTACATGGGTAAAAGGGCAGGTGGGTTGCCTGTGTGGGTAAAGTGGCTGGTGGGTTCCCTGTGTGGGTAGAGGGGCAGGCAGGATCCCTGCATTCTATTATTAGAAACAAAGCGGGTGTTTCTATTCATTGCACAAACACAATTGGTCAAACCGGAATATTCTCCAGTTCTGTGTGCCAGAGGTGCAGGGAGTTGGGCAGAAAAAAAACAAACAATGGGCTTCATGTGCTGCGTAATAATCACTGCCTTGTGTTTATCATAAAGGAGAGAGAACAACCTGGTCGGCCAATTAGAATGCGACTTCTGTGTGGTTAAGGTATGGGCGGGAGGGATCCCTTTGTGGCTAAAACACATTTGCTATAATAAGTACATATCTAACATGTGACTTATGGTACATATACTGCAATAACTAATGCAGCCATTGAGGGAAGCTTAAACTGCCTTTTCCATTCAGTACCATGGACAGCACTCTGTGGCTGCAGCTCCTATTGATTGACACACTGGTTGGTGGCACCGCTGTCACAGCAAAGAGCCACTTCTATACACCTTCAGATAACATTGTTATAACATTATTCCTATTAGATATCCTTGTACCACTGATATAGGCTGACTCTGTGGTCAGACATCTATACGTATAGGTTTATCTAAGTATGTGGAATATGGGGGAACCAAAATGAAGACACCCCATTTGAGTTATCAGTTCTGTCATTCCAGATACTGCAAAATCAACACATTTATAGATTTCTTATGAGGGGCAAAGGTAGAAAACACTACATTAACCCTCAAAAACATATATTTTTGTTAAGTACACATTCCACTGAATCCCAATAACTGTAGATATGCTTGTCTTTCTACGCCAAAGCATCAAGCCGCAAACCTTTCCTAAATTTTTATACTTGGTTACATTTCCAAAAATACCCTCAAAGTTTTCACCTTGAAGTATCTTATCTCTCAAATACTATTGGTTACCAAGATAAAGAAAAATCTAAATACAAGCGCAGAGACCACATTGGCCCTGGACCCCTCCACCAACATTGTGGACCTCCCCCTTGACTCCCTCTGTTGCAAAAAGATGAGCACACGAGGGGGGGCAGCAAGCTTCCTCAGGCAGCGGAGAGAAAGAAGTTGGGTCTGAAAGGACAATGTAGAGCCAAGAGTTGGAAATATAATGAAACTAATAACGAGGACATGCCAGTGGGTCCCAGTTCCAACAGTTCTGACACTGCCTGTCAAACAAATGCATATCTGGCTGCTGTCTATCTGCTGTATAGTATAATAAAAAAACATTCTCAACCCCTTATCTATGAATTACTTCTATAGCCCACTACCAGAAATTGTCTTAATGGGCAAAGCCTGAGCATGTTCTGTACCAACAAAAGCCATAATACTTACCATGAGAGTGTCCCGGGAAATGTTGTGTCTTCTTCTGTATTATGATCTCAATTCCATCCCTTCTGCTTTATCTCTTTTCTTCTGCTTCTTACTGGCATTTTCCTGATAAAGACAAATGAATGAAAATAGTGAATGAAAATAGTGAATAAAAAAACAGGGTTTTTTTTTTGGGGCTACTTAAGATTTGCAAATCTACCATAATTAATGTGCAATCCCACTAAATCAATAACATTGAATAAAACCACCATGATTACGCAGCCCTAATGCTGAGGGCCTCTAAAGGGCTGAGCAGTGACTATAAGAAAACTAATCCTATGCTAACCAGGCCTCACACTTCCTACTTACTTGGGTCCTGGCTGTGGTTCTCCTGCAAAGTGGCTTCTTCAATAGATGTTCCTCCTCTGATGCACATCTGCCCCTGTGACTTGTCTCCTTTCATATTCTTCTAAACTCCACCCTCTTAGAACCTCATATGTGTTTTACTACTCCCTCTAGTGGCCAAACACTATATATAAGCTAATGTCTAATCTAACCCATCTCTACACTGCCATCTAGGGGAAGAAAATGGTAATTACTGTACAATGGCTTTAACCCTTTCACTGCTGGCAGATATGGCCGATTTGAAATAAAAAAATATTTTTTCACATAATACAATCACACATATCAGACACATAATTTATTTTATGTACGAGACACAGTATATTTGGAAAGTTCCATTTTTCCTCAACACGTCAATACCAAATAATATAATTTAATGAATATTTCTCACTTGTATAGATCAAAACTCCAAGCAGTTCACTACTAAAATTCCAAAGCACTGCTGCCCAAAACTCCATAAGTTTGATTTCAAGGCCAAACATTCAACTAACAGTAGGTTTACCCTAGAAAACTACACATTATTAGAAAGAGCAGATTCTGGCAAATAATAAGAACATATATCTATGTACTAGTGATGTGCGGGCCGGCCCGATACCCACGGGTTTACCTTCTGATGTCCCCACCCGCCACTGTCAAATGCCACGACCCAGAAGTCGGATGCGGCGGGCACGGGCTAAGGGAGGGCAGGTATCTACTATGTACTCCAAACTACCAAGTTGCAATTCTTTTCTAAAATTTAATTTTTTTATAGAAACTACTGAATTCTTTGAAAAATTAGCTCAAAGATTCTAGTCTACAGCATCATATATGCCACATATCATTGGTTACCAAGGTAAAACACTCTATGAATGCCAGGATTCCACTGAACAGTTTTATGTGCAATGCGTATGGGTTTAGCTCATAGTCCAAGTTGATCCAGGGACTGGTCCCATTGCCATTTTGGAGTCAGGAAGGAGTTTTTGCCCCTCTGAGGCAAATTGGAGAGGCTTCAAATGGGGTGTTTTGCCTTCCTTTGGATCAACTAGCAGTTGGGCAGGTTAAAATAGAGTTAACAGTTTGAACTTGATGGAAGTGTCTTTTTTCAACCTAACTTACAATGTTACACTTATTATAAATACAATAATGCACGTGGGGCTGCAGGAAAGCTACAATTGCCCCATTATCTGTGTTGTTTCACCTGCAATTTCTTAAGAAATCAGCGGTTCTATGATCCGGAAGTCATCTCAACTGACATGTTCTTAGATGTAACACTCACTGCTGAGTTCTAAACTGTCTCTGGAAGCAATATCAGCACAAAACAAACATGAAGAACACAGAACCGGCACACGGAATTGCTCTTCCATGAGGGGGTGATCCCCTGTGTCTATTGTGATTGGATTAGTGGAAGAGTTTATACGTCGAGAACTTCCCACACCAGTCAGTTGAACTGAAGAAGCTGCTCAAGTGAGTTCTGAAATGTCTTCATTGATTCCTCAGCAAGCCCAGTTGTTTTTAGATTTGCCTATACTAGCTTCTAAGTGTCTAACTTTAGGAATGTTTCCCATATAATAAACACATATATCAGAGACATAATTTAGTTTCTGCATGAAAAGAGATTTGGACAGTTCAATACCCCCAGAAGACAGAGAAAAATGGTATGATGGCAATTACATGTATAAATACCCCAGAACTCAGAGAAAGATGGTAGGGTGGCAACTACATGTATAAATACCCCCAAAAGACAGAGAGGAATGGTACGGTGGCAATTACATGTAAAAATACCCCCAGAATTTAGAGCAAGATGGTAGGGTGGCAATTACATGTATAAATACCCCAGAACTCTGAGCAAGAGGGTACGGTGGCAACTACATGTATAAATACCCCCAGAACTCAGAGAAAGATGGGACGGTGGCAATTACGTGTATAAATACCCCCAGAACTCATAGAAAGATGGTACGTGGCAATTACATGTATAAATACTACCAGAACTCAGAGCAAGATGGTACGGTGGCAATTACATGTATAAATACCCCCAGAACTCAGAGAAAGATGGTACGGTGGCAATTACATGTATAAATACCCCAGAACTCTGAGCAAGATGGTACGGTGGCAATTACATGTATAAATACCACCACAACTAAGAGAAAGATGGTAGGGTGGCAATTACATGTATAAATACCCCACAACTCTGAGCAAGATGGTACGGTGGCAACTACATGTATAAATACCCCCAGAACTCAGAGCAAGATGGTACGGTGGCAACTACATGTATAAATACCCCCAGAACTCAGAGCAAGATGGTACGGTGGCAATGACATGTATAAATACACCCAGAACTCAGAGCAAGATGGTACAATGGCAACTACATTTATAAATACCCCCAGAACTCAGAGCAATATGGTACGGTGGCAATTACATGTCTAAATACCCCCACAAGACAGAGAGGAATGGTTCGGTGGCAATTACATGTATAAATACCCCCAGAATTTAGAGCAAGATGGTAGGGTGGCAATTACATGTATAAATACCCCCAGAACTCATAGAAAGATGGTACGGTGGCAACTACATGTATAAATACCCCAGAACTCCGAGCAAGATGGTACGGTGGCAATTACATGTATAAATACCCCCAGAAGACAGTGAGGAATGGTACGGTGGCAATTACATGTATAAATACCCCCAGAATTTAGAGCAAGATGGTACGGTGGCAACTACATGTATAAATACCCCCAGAACTCTGAGAAAGATGGGACGGTGGCAATTACATGTATAAATACCCCAGAACTTAGAGAAAGATGGTACGGTGGCAATTACATGTATAAATTCCCCCAGAACTCCGAGCAAGATGGTACAGTGGCAATGACATATATAAATACCCCCAGAACTCAGAGAAAGATGGTACGGTGGCAACTACATGTATAAATACCCCCAGAACTCCGAGCAAGATGGTACGGTGGCAATTACATGTATAAATACCCCCAGAAGACAGAGAGGAATGGTAAGGTGGCAATTACATGTATAAATACCCCCAGAATTTAGAGCAAGATGGTACGGTGGCAACTACATGTATAAATACCCCCAGAACTCAGAGAAAGATGGGACGGTGGCAATTACGTGTATAAATACCCCCAGAACTCAGAGAAAGATGGTACAGTGGCAATTACATGTATAAATACCCCAGAATTCAGAGAAAGATGGTACGGTGGCAATTATATGTATAAATACCCCCAGAACTCAGAGAAAGATGGTACGGTGGCAATTACATGTATAAATACCCCCAGAACTCAGAGAAAGATGGGACGGTGGCAATTACATGTATAAATAAACCAGATTATGATTACAGTAAAGTAACCCCAGCCCCAGATTTCCATTGTGATACACAATTGACTTAGTACAATATTATTAGTAACAGAATCTTACTTTGGAAGCAGCAGGTGAATAAGGAAATAGTGTTTCTTGCTGCTGTCAGCTGCATTCCTTTCCTCTCTGCTTAGCTGAGTGTTCTGTGCAGGGGGGGGGGGATCAGGTTACACAGACAGGAGCCAGCACAAGTGATGAAGAAAAAAAAAACTTTTTTGGCACAAAGTACTTCAATGTACAAACTGGCCAATCAGGGGGCACTCCAGGTTTTACAGCAAATTGAAAGTGCTGCTGTTAAAGCTCCCTAATTGGCCTATTCATGCTGAAGGACCTCCTTAGGCAGCTGTGGAATAGCCTGGGGATTCAGGAGAAGTATTTTCCTGGCGGGGCCCCACCGGGGGTGCAGGGACCAAGGGCCCTGGTTCACTTGCACCCTGTGCACGCCCGGTAGTTACACCACTGGGACTAAGTCTGTACGACCAAAGCCATAATACTTACCATGAGAGTGTCCCAGGGAAATGTCTTGTCTTCTTCTGTCTTCTGATCTCAATTCCATCCGTTCTGCTTTATCCTTCTCTTTTCTTCTGCTTCTTACTGGCATATTCCTGATAAAGAGTCAGACAGATGTATGAACATTATCAATAAAAAAAACAATATCAGGGTTTTTTTGGACAAATTACATTTTTAAACTCTCCTGTCATTTTTGTACAATTAGGTCAGAAGAGAGAGAGCATGGCTCATAGGTTTGCACCCTCCCACTATATCCATCTGAATTCCCACAATGAAATTAAAGATAAAACTTAACCTTTATTTATAACTGTTAAAATAATGTGCTAAAAAAAATTATAGATTAAAAGATTAGGAGAGAAAAGCTGGCCTGACTCAGTGCTCATCAGTTTATAGACGGAATACGAAGAGTTAAATTGTGACTAGATTATTGATCTCAGTTAACACAATTCCAATTCCCATTAAGCAATAAGCAATTAAAGGACCAGTAACACAATAATGTTTTATTAAAAAATAAATTCTACCCACACTAATAATAGAACTACCCCTTCCGAGTGGGTAAGGGGTCGGTGGGCGGTTTCCCTGAGTGGGTAAGGGGTCGGTGGGCGGGTTCCCTGAGTGGGTAAGGGGTGGGTGGGCGGGTTCCCTGAGTGGGTAAGGGGTGGGTGGGCGGTTTCCCTGAGTGGGTAAGGGGTGGGTGGGCGGGTTTCCCTGAGTGGGTAAGGGGTGGGTGGGCGGGTTCCCTGAGTGGGTAAGGGGTGGGTGGGCGGGTTCCCTGAGTGGGTAAGGGGTGGGTGGGCGGGTTCCCTGAGTGGGTATGGGGTGGGTGGGCGGGTTCCCTGAGTGGGTAAGGGGTGGGTGGGCGGGTTCCCTGAGTGGGTAAGGGGTGGGTGGGCGGGTTCCCTGAGTGGGTAAGGGGTGGGTGGGCGGGTTCCCTGAGTGGGTAAGGGGTGGGTGGGCGGGTTCCCTGAGTGGGTAAGGGGGCGGGCGGGTTCCCTGAGTGGGTAAGGGGGCGGGTGGTTTCCCTGCATGGGTAAAGGGATGGGCGGGTTCCGTGCGTGGATAAGGGGGCGGGCGGGTTCCTTACGTGGGTAAAAGGGCAGGTGGGTTGCTTGTGTCGGTAAAGGGGCTGGTGGGTTCCCTGCGTGGGTAAAGGGGCAGGCAGGTTCCCTGCATTCTATTACATTCTATTATTAGAAACTCTGTGGGTGTTTCTTTTCATTGCACAAACACAATTGGTCAAACCGGAATATTCTCCAGTTCTGTGTGCCAGAGGTGCAGGGAGTTGGGCAGAAAAACACAAACAATGGGCTTCATGTCCTGCGTAACAATCACTGCCTTGTGTTTATTATAAAGGAGAGAGAAAAACCTTGTCGGCCAATCAGAATGTGACTTCTGTGTGGTTAAAGGTGTGGGCGGGAGGGTTCGGGTGGGATCCCTGTGTGGCTGAAACACATTTGCTATAATAAGTACATATCTAACATGTGACTTATGGTACATATACTGCAATAACTAATGCAGCCATTGAGGGAAGCTTAAACTGCCTTTTCCATTCAGTACCATGGACAGCACTCTGTGGCTGCAGCTCCTATTGATTGACACACTGGTTGGTGGCACCGCTGTCACAGCAAAGAGTCAGTTCTATACACCTACAGATAACAGTTTTATAACATTATTACTATTAGATATCCTTGTACCATTGACTCTGTGGCATATGAGGGCCCCAAAATGAAGACAGCTCTGTCATTCCAGATACTGCAAAATCAACTACAGATTTCTTTTCAGGGACAAAGGTAGAAAAGGGTACATTAACCCCCAAAAACATATATTTTTGAAAAGTACACATTCCCTTGAATCCCAATTGGGTATGCATGCCTTTCTACGCCAAAGCACAAAGTTGCAAACCTTTCACACATTTTTGGATTTGGTTACATTTCCAAAACTCACCTCAAAGCTTTCACCTTGAAGTATCTTATCTCTCAAATACTATTAGTTACTAAGATAAAAAAAATCCTAAATACTATCGCAGAGAGCACATTGGCCCTGGAACCCTCGGTCAAAATTGTGGACCTCCCCGTTGACTACCTCTGACACTGACACTGCCTGTCAAATAAATGCATATCTGGCTGCTGTCTATCTGCTGTATAGTATAATAAAAAAAACATTCTCAACCCTTATCTATGAATTACTTCTATAGCCCACTACCAGAAATTGTCTTATTGGGTAAAGCCTGAGCATGTTCTGTACCAACAAAAGCCATAATACTTACCATGAGAGTGTCCCGGGAAATGTTGTGTCTTCTTCTGTATAATGATCTCCATTCCATCCCTTCTGCTTTATCTCTTTTCTTCTGCTTCTTACTGGCATTTTCCTGATAAAGACAAACTAATGAAAATTATATTTTTGGGGCTACTTAAGATTTCCAAATCTTCCATAATTAATGTGCAACCCCACTAAATAAATAACATTGAATAAAACCACCATGCTTACGCAGCCCTAATGCTAAGGGGACCTGTCACCACGTTCCCCTCTAAAGGGCTGAGCAGTGACTATAAGAAAACTAATCCTATGCTAACCAGCCCTCACACTTCCTACTTACTTGGGTCCAGGTTGTGGTTCTCCTGCAAAGTGGCTTCTTCAATAGATGTTCCTCCTCTGATGCACATCTGCCCCTGTGACTTGTCTCCTTTCATATTCTTCTAAACTCCGCCCTCTTAGAACCTCCTATGTGTCTCACTACTCCCTCTAGTGGCCAAACACTATATATACAGCTAATGTCTAATCTAACCCATCTCTACACTGCCATCTAGAGGAAGAAAATGGTAATTACTGTACAACAGCTTTAACCCTTTCACTGCAGGCCGATATGGCCGATTTGAAATAAAACAATTACATACATCATGGAAAGTTCAATTTCTCCTCAAAACGTCAATACCAAATATCATTTTATGAATATTTCTCACCTGTATAGATCAAAACTCCAAGCAGTTAACTACTAAAATTCCAAAGCACCACTGCACAAAACTACATATGTCAGATTTCAAGGCCAAACATTACACGGGACAGCCCCGCTTTTATTCACCTGTCCCTAGGTCCCGGATAGCAAGGAGAGATGCTCTGTGGCGGTTTGGATTCCTGCACTTCTTGCCGACTTCCAGGTTCAGCACTTCCGGCGCAGCAGAGGGGAGGAGCAGTTGTAGGAGTGACACTGACTGACCCCCCTCAAGGAATCCCTATCTTCGAACGGCCTCTTACAGCTTCCCAAAAACTCCTACCTTATGCTGAAGGTGGCTAAGACAGCACAATGGAGTGTGGGAGTTGTGGTGAAGTGAACGGCTTTCCTTAGTTGCTCGCTGCAATGGTAAAACTACATTTCCCAGAAGGGGTTGCGGCGCGCAAGTACTTCCTGGCAAAAGCGGCATCACCTTGTGTTGACGCTTTGGATTGTGGCTGCGCGCTGCTGCTAGAGGTTGCTAGAAAACTGCTTGTTTAACATTTTGCGTGCTCATGGCAGCTCTGAGTCACAAATAGTGCGATCGTTTTATCGTACTGTAGTTAGACAGATATTGTTAATTAGTAAGAAAGTAGGGGCTTTTGGGGAAGTTGCAAAGTTAGGAAGCGCTTGCACATATCAAGCAGTATTATTTACTATGGATGTTAAGGGACGGAGTATTTGGCTGCTTTTTGTGGCCTCAAGAGAAACTATAGAAGTACTGCGCAATGTATTAGCTCTTGTTTTCTCATTTATGCTGTGCTGTTTCCTGACGTGCCAGCCCTGTAATTAACCAGCACCTAGGGCCGTTCTCAGAAACTATGGTCATACCTCCCAACTGTCCCTTTTTCAGAGGGACAGTCCCTCTTTTGACAGCTCAACCTGCAGTCCCTCATTTGTACTGGAAAGTCCCTATTTTCTCTGCACTGAACAGCCAGAAAAAGAAACAAAGTTTCTCACTTAATTGGCTTTTAGCAGAGAGCACCTTACAGGTGCAAATAAAGATACTTTGTAACCATTTTGAGACACAAAAAAACTGTTTAGATAAGGAGAAATATTTTTAATTTTTCATAACCAGGCACATTTTGTAAAAATTAGGGGGTGTGGCCACAGAAAGGGGCGTGGTCAAAATTGCTGCGCTACGTGCACAAACAATTTTTTGTCCCTCTTTTTACTTCCAGGTTGGGAGGTATGCCCTAGAAGCAGTGGTGTAGCCCTATCATGCTGCCCAAAGCAAGTAACTCTTGTAGCTGCTTCTGATCACCACCCTCCTCTCACTTACCCATTTGCACCACCCAAACTCCCCCATCACAGTTCGGGAGAAAAGAGATAAATCCCATTTTTTTAAGGCGGAGGAAATGTTCCTCTACTTTCACGCCCTACGAACATGCCTCTTCATGCCCTGACGTTGGGCACTGAATATATTTATAATACACATAAGGGCTTATACATAACTATATTTTTAAAATTAGAACGCACTGAGAGAAGCAGCTGGCTCTAAGGAAACACAAATCTAAAATTCTCCTGGAAATGCTGTTGAACTGTAACTCCCAGCAGTGGGTGTTAAGCATTGTAGATTAACATTTCTGAGGACATTGTAAAACACACAGATTGTAATTGCAAAAACTAGGATTTCTTTTATGAGGATCGGGATAGCCAGCTACAGCCATTACAGGTTTAATTAAGTTATTATAATACAAGATGGCAGGCAGAAGAGATTCCTACAATAAGTCAGCTCAAACATTGCGTTTTTATTATGGTATGCCAAAAGTATGGACAAACTACTACACTCCATTATTTAAAGCTTTTTAACGGATAAATAAATAATATAACAAATGTGGTTTCTTTTGGTTGGGCAAACATAGTGCAATGGATTGGAAAGGATTTGAAGTGTTTTACTGCCACCCAGAGGAAGCAGACATGCTTGTTAAGATTTCAAAGGCAGTTTTTGACAGCTGATAATAAAAGGCACAATACCGCCCCACTGGAGGTGCAATATAAATAGAAGTACAGACTTATACATAAATCTTACTTAAAATGTTGATAAAAAAACACAAAATGTGAACAAAATAAGTTTTGATGGGCACTTTTATGTGCGGCAATATACATAGTGGTTTTTCTACTTAGAACCATCGCCTTCTTCTTTACTTATTTATCTGCAGCCCGGAGTGAAAGGCAGACATGGAAAATTGGTTCCGCTCAGTCAGCATTAAAAATGTGCATTTTCCCTGCAAACATCCGTTCACAGATACAAAGCAGAGAATTTTCAGTGTGACACGCCAGCTCATTTAGACACAGGGCATAATTGCAAAGCTATTGCCATGTATTTGCAGCTGTACTGATTGGCCGTGACCAACCAAGTATGGGATAAAAGAGATACTAACCTTCTGTGTATTGGGAACAAGGAAGACCTATGACAGTATGTAGCACAGGCAGGATCAGGATGTTACCAGTGGTAAGACCTGGGATAAAACAGATTTTATATGAGGAAATGATTGATATAAAATAGAATAACATTTGCTATAGCTTTTATGCTGTTAAACTTCAACTCCCAGCATGCACTGATAATAAAAGGATGTTGGTGAATGCTGGGGGCTATATTTCGGGCCTGGACTATGATTCAATAGAGGTCTTGGCATTTCAAGTACACAGAGGCCCAAACAGCCCCCCACCAGCTCAATAAATAGTAACTGTCGAAACATACCTCCCAACTGTTCTGTTTTTCACAGGACAGTTTAGATTTTGACAGCTCAGCCCGCCGTCCCGGATTGTTATTACTTAAATGTCCAGACTTTCTCTTTGATCTCCTGCAGTGAAAAGCCAGAAAAAGACACAACGTTTCTAACTTAATTGCTATGGACAGAGAGCCCAGACTATGTGGCAGGTGCACTTAGATACTTTTGTTACAATTTAAGATAAGCAAAGAAACAATTGTATTAAGTGATTTGAAGCCTGAAAAGAAGGGCTACGGGTTGGGCAACGTTGATATAAAGTATATGTGTTGCCAGACTAGAATTAGAGAGAGACATTACCCACATAGGTGTTTAAGGGTAGAGGTCATTCCTTGATGAAGTTTTGTTATACTGACATGACAATGGATATTGCACTGTTTGACTATAAATAAATAGCCACTATTTAAAGGGGTCATACAAGCTAAACTTGAACTTAATACTATATTGTTTTTAGAGTGTTTTTAAGCACTTTTCATGGCATGATAAAGTATCAGCTGTTCTTACACTGCTGATATATTAATCTATAAAATTACTGTGTAACCTGAGCGCCCTCTGCTGTTCATGCTGGGCGACAGCCAGAGAGAACACCAAACACTTGCTTCCCCCAGCGGCACTTTATATATATCAACAATTTTACATTAAACGGTGCTTCACCTTTAACTTAAGTTAAATATGTTATAGAATGCATTATAGTTAAGATGCATTATAATAGAATTTTATAATGCATCTTTCTATTCAGACCCTATCCTATTCATATTCCAGTCTATACAGTGCTACACAATATGTTGGTACTCTATAAATACACGTTAATAATAATAATTATAATTATTATTAACATCAATGCATGGTTGCTAGGGTAATTTGGACCCTAGGAACCAGACGGCTGAAAATACAAACTGGAGAGCTGCGGAAATAACTCAAAAACCACCAATTGAAAACCAATTGCAAATTGTCTCAGAATATATAATAAAATAGTAGGAGGTAATAGAGGAGAGCACTCAGAAGCAGGTCTGCTGTGATCAAGCTTTATTCCAAGACTACATATTACACAACATGTTTCAGGCTTTGCTTGCCCTTTCTCAAGTGTCTCAGAATATCACTCTCTAAAGCATACTAAAAGTTAATTTAAGGTGAACAACCCCTTTAAGCAATATTTAATCGGCATGACCCCTTTAAAGGTGAATTCAACCATTTTAGCCAAAAAAAACGTACCCCTCACCCCACGTAGACCCCCCTCCCTCCTAGGCTAGCTGACCCCCCCGGGAAATGCACCTAACTTTATACTTACCCCTCGGTGCAGATTCAGGCATCAGACTTTACTTCAGTCATCTTCCGGTTCTTCAGCAAGCTGAGTGGGAGACCGGGCGAAGAGGCACATGCGCAGTTGGAGCAATGGTTTGGGACAATTGCAGATGCACCAAAATGGGCGGAAATTGCCGAAGCGCCAGAAGAAGTCACGAAAACCTGGAAGATGGCTGCGGTGAAGTTCGATGAAGTTCGATGTCTGAATCTACACCAAGGGGTACGTTTAAAGTTAGGGGCATTTTCCCGTCGGAGGAGGGAGGTCGGTCGGATTTTTTTTTTGGCTAAATGGTTGAACCACTGCCACTCATCATTGGTGTGTAAAGGGTTAACTGAACTATGATGAATCTTTATTTACACTGCAGTGCTTGATAGAAGACATTTCAAGCCCCCATATTACTCTGAGACTGAGAGCTGAGACTAAAAAGCATTACGTTTGCACCGGTGCAGTAACTAATAGCTACCAATAAGGTGTTTAGCTCTAAACTGATGATCAGTAAATGCTTCCTGCTGATTGGTTGCTATAGGAGATTAGACCAATAGCACATTTTGCCCATTTTATTACATATCTCCATTTCAGTGTTGGGCATATAATATAAAATTAGAGATTGTGTGACTGTGGGAGCTACTTTATAAAATACTGCTTTACTGAATGCTTGATACAGGCAATTACGGTACAAGTACTATACAAGTAAGTTCATAGAACATTATATTTATTCTGTAGAATACTTTACCATAATTTATTCTGTAGAATGTTTTACCAAACCAGAGAAAAGAGCTCTAGAAGCTCGCTCTGTTTGTTTAGGATAGCAGCTGCCATATTAGCTTGTTGTGACATCACTTCCTGACTGAGTCTCTCCCTGTTCACTCATATCTCTGGGCTCCTTTTACAGCAGGGGAAAGCTTTTCCAGAAAAGTAAAGGCTATTTTAGCAGCAAAGAAAGGAGCAACTTCATAATATCATTAGAAAGGCAGGTGCACATTATTTTGGCCATACATTGTACTTGTTCATTTACAGTTGCCACCACATCTCTCTTTAACACAATCTCATTTTAAAATCCACATGCTGGACAGCTGATTGTTAATCGGCAAAGATTCTATGTGGTCATTTAGAAAACCAATATGTACCCAAAAACACAACCAGTGCAGGTATGCAAATGGGAACTAGCCCACGTGGCTTATAGTGCTAAAAAAAGCTGCACCATTATTTGACGGAATAAACCACAGCAGCGTCAAACTGGGCCGGTAGGCCCGACCTCTTTTGGGCCACGCCGGCCCAGATCAGCTCCCTGAACTTATTCTCCTCACTCAACCTTTATTCTTCTAGTCTCTTTAGTTATAAATACTATGGTGCAAATTACACTACAAAAGCCCAGGGAAATCTTAATAGAATTAAATAGAGTTGTTATATTGCCCTACACATGTGCCCAGTGTATAGTTTATGTGCCATATGTTAAGAAATGTATGGGGGAGCCCGGGTACCCAAAAATTTTTTTAACATTTTGGCAGCCTATCACCCATACAGAAAAATTAAAGAAGCCCTATACATTCCATTGCACTTCGCCTGGTCTGAGCTGGCGAAGGCAAGTCTGGCAGAACAGGTAACTCTTTCGCCAGAGCCTGGTGTAAGACTGCGAAGTAGCGCTTGAGTCTTTCTCCTTTGCAGGCGAAGTTACACCAGCGCCCGTTCGTAAACCGGCAAAGTATTGAAATGATAATGTAGCAGCAACTGGAGCAGCAGCAGTGATTGAATCCATGGCTGAAGAATTCATGGATCAAAAACATATGGCAGCACAGGAATTGTACTGACTCAATAGGCCACACATACAAAGCAATTCTCTGTGTACTTAATAAACTATGTATGTACTGCACATCTAAGCAGAAATAAATGCCATATGAACATTAATCGTATGAACCCTACTTACTGGGTACACTTCCCCTTTAAGAGCAGGGAACAGCGTTGACTTCCCTCTTATTGCTGTGGCAGTTGGTTCAGTCCGTTGGTTGCCATCGTGGTGAGTGGTAAGTGTATATTCTCTCTGGGAGAGATTCTTTGTCAAATAATGCTTATTTTAATGAAAAAATAGGGGAAATTGTTGGGTGACATCCCCAGACTAACTGATATTGATCCTCTTACTGATTTTAGTGAGTTTAGAACATTTTCCCCTAAAATGGGCTTTGGAGACGCCTTTAATCTTAGTGCTGGTTGGGAGACACAGACTCAGGATTTGGCAGCTATACAGGACTGACAGCAAATGTACATGTTTTCTACAGTAACTCCATAAGAAGGTAGCATTTGGGGACCCCTGTGCCTCATGATAAAATACTTATTTTTATGCCCAGTATTGACAAGCTCCTTAGGGTTTTGCAACTCAGCCCCTTGGGTATCTGCCCTGCTCTTATGTACCAGCCTTAACATGTAACTGAATGTAATGGAATAAATAGCAATGCTTCTTCCTTTTACACAAAAACATTTATTTATAAGTCTCATGGTTTAAGAGCAGAGATGATAAGTGACATTACCCATAGGGATTTGACAGTTGGTTTGGTCCGTTAGTTGGAGTGGTAAATGTGAGAGATTTTCTGACCAATAACCCTTATTTTAGTAAAATAATGGGGGGGGGGAGATAGTTGGGGCACAGACAAGCTGATGTTGATCCTCTTACTGATTTTAGAGAATTTTCCCCTAAAATGGGATTTGGAGATGCCTTTGATCTTAGTACAGAGATGAGAGGTGACTTTACCCCAGGGATTTGACAGTTGGTTTGGTCCGTTGGTTGGTTGGACTAGTAAATGTAAGAGATTTTTTGACAAGTAACACTCATTTTATTCAAAAAAGGGGGGAAATAGTTGGTTGATGCCCACCCAGACAAGCTGATGTTGTTCCTCTTACTGATTTTAGAGAATTATCCCCTAAAATGGGCTTTGGAGACGCCTTTAATCTTAGTGCTGGTTGGGAGACACAGACTCAGGATTTGGCAGCTATACAGGACTGACAGCAAATGTACATGTTTTCTACAGTAACTCCATAAGAAGGTAGCATTTGGGGACCCCTGTGCTTCATGATAAAATACTTATTTTTATGCCCAGTATTGACAAGCTCCTTAGGGTTTTGCAACTCAGCCCCTTGGGTATCTGCCCTGCTCTTATGTACCAGCCTTAACATGTAACTGAATTTAATGGAATAAATAGCAATGCTTCTTCCTTTTACACATTAACATTTATTTATAAGTCTCATGGTTTAAGAGCAGAGATGATAAGTGACATTACCCCGAATGATTTGACAGTTGGTTTGGTCCGTTGGTTGGTTGGAGTGGTAAATATGAGAGATTTTTTTGACCAATAACCCTTATTTTAGTAAAAAAAAGGGGGGGGGTAGGTGGGGGACAGACAAGCGGATTTTGATCCTCTTACTGATTTTAGAGAATTTCCCCCTAAAATAGGATTTGAAAATGCCTTTAATCTTAGTGCAAAGATGAGAGGTGACTTTACCCCAGGGATTTGACTGTTGGTTTGGTCCGTTGGTTGGTTGGACTAGTAAATGTAAGAGATTTTTTGACAAGTAACACTCATTTTATTAAAAAAAAGGGGGGGAAATAGTTGGTTGATGCCCACCCAGACAAGCTGATGTTGTTCATCTTACTGATTTTAGAGAATTATCCCCTAAAATGGGCTTTGGAGGTGCCTTTAATCTTAGTGCTGGTTGGGAGACACAGACCCAGGATTTGGCAGTTATACAGGACTGACAGGAAATATTAACTTTTTCCCACTTGGAGTCCAGATAACATATGAGGACCCCTGTGCCTCACTATAAATACTTTATTTGTGCTTAGAGTTCTGCCCCTCTGCCCCAGGTTTCTGACTTGTTCTGATATAACAACCTTAACATGAATTTAATGGAATACATAGCAACGTTATTGCTTTCATGTCCTTTCCCTTCAAATGTCCTGGCTGTGGAGGGGGGGGGGGGGCAACAGGGTACATGGTAGGGAAAGCATTGATTACAATAATAGGCAAAGGGGGTAGGCAAAGATGAAAACTGGACAATCTGCACCTGGCCAGTGATCTTATGTACAATACATTAATTCTCACTATACCAATGCTCATTTCTGATTGGCTGCTGTGATGTACTGTATTGTATGAAGTGTCTGTGTAGGGTAAAATGGGCAGATCTCTGCTTTCCTCTGTACTTTATGGGAAATATTAAGTGTTAAATGCATTATCCTTGAAACTAATTTGTCAATTTATTCTCTTCCCTATACAGATTGCTACAGTGGACGGATTGCTTTTTTAGCAAATTACCAGCGATACTGCGTTGTTTTTTTCCTGGCTTCTCCTTAGTTCAGATTTTAAGATTCTTTTCTGAACACATATAAGGAGAGCCAGTAATTAAAGAGGGAGACCCTCTGGGGTACCCCGGCCTTGTGCCGGCCCCTCTACCAAAAGCCAGAACATCTGAGGCTTTTTTTTTTTTTAAACATCATCGGACATCTGAAGAGCTTGTTTTAAGAGGTATTCTTGCAAATCCAATTGATAAAGTTTATGATTTCTTTTACAGCAAACCTGCCCTAAATTATGGGGGAGGGGGGCAATTTGTAAGGTCCCACATCTCTTTCCCAGGCCTGTGCTCGTCTTCTTCAAAAACTGAAGTGCACCCACCCAGGGTAGTTTTCTGCAGGTCAGACTGGTAATCTAACTGGCCATCTAGGGGGAAGGATAAAAACTAGTGATGGGCGAATTTGGGGCTAAACTGCGCCATTTTTTTTTACGCCAGCGAATTTTTGCTGCGGTTTCACGAATCGCGGGAATTTGCGCCTTGCGAATAAATTTGACCCATCACTGATTAAAACAGAAAGGGACATGGAAATTCAAAAGAGTTTAAAATTTGACTAACTTCTTGTTATTTTGAATGGTCACTCCCAGACTTGGAGTGATAGCTATTGTTTGGTTGCTAGGGCTTAATTACCCTAACAACCACACAGCAGTTTGGAAATAACATTGGGAGATGAATAGTAGATGGGCTGAAAATAAATAATGACACCAGTAACACAACGTGAAAATGATATCACCACTTAGTACCCAAATCTTGCCTTAAGTAAGTGTCCATTGGGGGGGACAAATACTATTATTAGAAACAAACTAGTGCCTTAATCCCCAATTTTTGGGTTGTATAGCTCCATTAAAAAGAGAATATTTAAAAACGGTTCTTTTTTACTTACTGAAAATCTGTCATTGTTTAATGATGTCGTTTTACTTAATTATTATGGTAACATTTCTGAAATATTTATTGCACAGAAGCATTTTATCTTATTTGCACTTGATGCACATTATTTAACATAATCCTTGGTCCTTAAGGCGACCTTTATTATTAGACATTTTATGTCTCTGCATTTGACTCACCGCCACTCGCAATTAGTGTGCAATAACTGATTCAAATATTTTCTAATATTTCCCAAAAATGTCTAACTAACCTAATACTAACCTGTAGAATTTTGTATGCAAAACACATGAGGGGATCCGCCATTATCTCTGGAAACTGCCTTCTGCTTCTGTACTTCTAGTGTTTAGGCCGGATTGCCCACAAATCCACGGTTTTGTTAGGGCACAAATGCCCCCGTGTTCCACAGTCCTAATGTGATGTAAAACAATAGTTTTAATTTTAATTTAATTTTAATTAAAGGATTCCTATTATCACTCATACTTTCTTGATATGTAAACATACCTTTAACAGATGTAACAGCCACTTTTCCAAAATTTAACCCACTAATCCAATATTATGCAAGTAGAAAAACTACTTTCTGTCTGTTTTATTAACTCCATTTGCTATGTCTTATGTTATGGTGCAGGGAACAGAGCTGGTTATGGGAAGCAGGCACATTGGGTATATGCAGGGAGAAGAGGATTCTATGGGAACATTAAGATGACTGAGGTGCATGATGGGATGCCCTGATCATGACATTATAAGCAATATAGAACTACATCTTATTGACATCATTTCCCCCACTATAATATGTGTAAGGCATCACTCTTGACGGTAGAAGTTCAATATTGCTCATTATACTTTTAGCTCCAGCTATTCTATTAGAGACTTGGGCTTTCCACAATGCAACAGTCAAGCTGCTATAGTTCCAGGGGTAAAACAGAGTGGCAAATAAGCACATACCCTGGCTAACAATATATGGCTATCTAGGTGGAGATTTACAATATGGAGAGGTAAATGGGAATCAGAAAGTTTATAAAATGGACTCATCTCATCTTGATTACATATTGACTATTCCCAGCATCCCATGGGAAGGGACACAACTCACACTATGTGAGCAAAATATTTAATCACATATATTGTAAGAAAGTTTTAATGTGTTAGGTGCCAGAGTGATGTGTCCTTGCACTTACCTGCAGGGGGCTTGCTGGAATGATATGCTAGGGGTATATATATTCACAGACTTGCAATTGCAGCTGTGGTCTGGATACTATGGCTTAATTACCCTAACAACCACACAGCAGTTTTAAAATAAAATTGGAACGATGAAAAGTAGATGGGCTGAAAGAAATACTAACACCACTAATAATAATCTCTTACAGTTTGGTGTTTGAATAATTAGAATTTTTATTTTGTGCACCGTTAAAATGTTGATGCTAATCATTCCAACCCAATTAAATGAGGGACTCATACCAGGGCCGGGCCAAGGTAGTTTGCCACCCTAGGCTAGAGCTTCAATTAGCATTACCATTTTCCACCTTACCATGGAGATTTAAATAAAGAAAACAACAAAGTTTACAACACATTAATGAATGAAACTTTTCATATATATATATATATATATCTCAACCAAAAAAGTCCAGACAACTTGCTTGTTCATCAAGAAAAAACTTTTATCAAGCAAGTAATAAGTACAACGTTTCGAAACTCCCGCTTCTTTATCAACCTTGTACTTTTTACTTGCTTGATAAAAGTTTTTTCTTGATGAACAAGCAAGTTGTCTGGACTTTTTTGGTTGATATATAATTTGTCCTTTGGACTAGGTCACAGACCAGTGATATGGTAAATGTCAGTAAAACAAAACAATAGGATAATTTGATCCTATAAAACAAAGTGCAAATCAAGGGTTCACTTAATACCAATACTGGAATGGCCACAACATTTTGCTTTTAACACAACTCCTATGAGAATAGTGCAATAAGCTAAAACCTCCATACTGCCCCCCTATGCCAGTAGCCATCAATCATATTGCCCCCTGTATCTGTGCCAATAGCCATACATACTGCCCCCTGTACCTGTGCCAATAGCCAACCATCCTACTGCCCCCCTGTACCTGCAGCCATCCATCATATGCCATCATACGGCCCCCTGTACTTGTGCCAGCAGCCATCCATACTGCCCCCTGTACCTGTGCCAGTAGCCAATCATATGCCATCATACTGCCCCCCTGTAGCTGTGCCAGCAGCCAACCATCATACTGCCCCCCTGTACCTGCAGCCATCCATCATATGCCATCATACAGCCCCCCTGTACCTGTGCCAGCAGCCATCCATACTGCCCCCCTGTACCTGTGCCAGCAGCCATCCTTCATATGCCATCATACTGCCCCCTGTACCTGTGCCAGTAGCCATCCATACTGCTCTCTGTACCTGTGCCAGTAGCCAACCATCATACTGCCCCCCTGTGTCAGCAGCCATCCATCATATGCCATCATACTGCCCCCCTGTGCCAGCAGCCATCCATACTGCCCCCTGTACCTGTGGCAGTAGCCAATCATATGCCATCATACTGCCCCCCTGTACCTGTGGCAGTAGCCAATCATATGCCATCATACTGCCCCCCTGTACCTGTGCCAGTAGCCATCCATCATAACGCCCCACTGTACCTGTGCCAGTAGCCAACCAAACTGCCCCCCCTGTGCCAGTAGCCATCCATACTGCCCCCTGTACTTGTGCCAGTAGACAACCATCATACAGCCCCCTGTACCTGTGCCAGCAGCCATCCATCATATGCCATCATACTGCCCCCTGTACCTGTGCCAGTAGCAATCCATACTGCCCCCTGTACCTGTGCCAGCAGCCATCCATACTGCTCTCTGTACCTGTGCTAGTGGCCAACCATCATACTGCCCCCCTGTACCTGTGCAAGTAGCCATCCATTATATGCCATCATACTGCCCCCTGTACCTGTGGCAGTAGCCAACCTTCATACTGCCCCCCTGTACCTGTGCCAGCAGCCATCCATACTGCCCCCCTATGCCAGTAGCCATCCATCATATTGCCCCCCTGTATCTGTGCCAGTAGCCATCCATACTGCCCCCTGTACCTGTGCCAATAGCCAACCATCATACTGCCCCCCTGTACCTGCAGCCATCCATCATATGCCATCATACAGCCACCCTGTACCTGTGCCAGCAGCCATCCATACTGCCCCCCTGTACCTGTGCCAGCAGCCATCCTTCATATGCCATCATACTGCCCCCTGTACCTGTGCCAGTAGCCAGCCATACTGCTCTCTGTACCTGTGCCAGTAGCCAACCATCATACTGCCCCCGTGTCAGCAGCCATCCATCATATGCCATCATACTGCCCCCCTGTGCCAGCAGCCATCCATACTGTCCCCTGTACCTGTGCCAGTAGCCAATCATATGCCATCATACTGCCCCCCTGTACCTGTGCCAGTAGCCATCCATCATAACGCCCCACTGTACCTGTGCCAGTAGCCAACCAAACTGCCCCCCCTGTGCCAGTAGCCATCCATACTGCCCCCTGTACTTGTGCCAGTAGACAACCATCATACTGCCCCCCTGTACCTGTGCCAGCAGCCATCCATCATATGCCATCATACTGCCCCCTGTACCTGTGCCAGTAGCAATCCATACTGCCCCCCTGTACCTGTGCCAGCAGCCATCCATACTGCTCTCTGTACCTGTGCCAGTAGCCAACCATCATACTGCCCCCCTGTACCTGTGCAAGTAGCCATCCATTATATGCCATCATACTGCCCCCTGTACCTGTGGCAGTAGCCAACCTTCATACTGCCCCCCTGTACCTGTGCCAGCAGCCATCCATACTGCCCCCCTATGCTAGTAGCCATCCATCATATTGCCCCCCTGTATCTGTGCCAATAGCCATCCATACTGCCCCTGTACCTGTGCCAATAGCCAACCATCATACTGCCCCCCTGTACCTGCAGCCATCCATCATATGCCATCATACAGCCCCCTGTACCTGTGTCAGCAGCCATCCATACTGCCCCCCTGTACCTGTGCCAGCAGCCATCCTTCATATGCCATCATACTGCCCCCTGTACCTGTGCCAGTAGCAATCCATACTGCCCCCCTGTACCTGTGTCAGCAGCCATCCATACTGCTCTCTGTACCTGTGCCAGTAGCCAACCATCATACTGCCCCCCTGTACCTGTGCAAGTAGCCATCCATTATATGCCATCATACTGTCCCCTGTACCTGTGGCAGTAGCCAACCTTCATACTGCCCCACTGTACCTGTGCCAGCAGCCATCCATACTGCCCGCCTATGCCAGTAGCCATCCATCATATTGCCCCCCTCTATCTGTACCAGTAGCCATCCATTCTGCCCCCCTATGCTAGTAGCCATCCATCATATTGCCCCCCTGTATCTGTGCCAATAGCCATCCATACTGCCCCCTGTACCTGTGCCAATAGCCAACCATCATACTGCCCCCCTGTACCTGCAGCCATCCATCATATGCCATCATACAGCCCCCTGTACCTGTGCCAGCAGCCATCCTTCATATGCTATCATACTGCCCCCTGTACCTGTGCCAGTAGCCAGCCATACTGCTCTCTGTACCTGTGCCAGTAGCCAACCATCATACTGCCCCCCTGTGTCAGCAGCCATCCATCAAATGCCATCATACTGCCCCCCTGTGCCAGCAGCCATCCATACTGTCCCCTGTACCTGTGCCAGTAGCCAATCATATGCCATCATACTGCCCCCCTGTACCTGTGCCAGTAGCCATCCATCATAACGCCCCACTGTACCTGTGCCAGTAGCCAACCAAACTGCCCCCCCTGTGCCAGTAGCCATCCATACTGCCCCCTGTACTTGTGCCAGTAGACAACCATCATACTGCCCCCCTGTACCTGTGCCAGCAGCCATCCATCATATGCCATCATACTGCCCCCTGTACCTGTGCCAGTAGCAATCCATACTGCCCCCCTGTACCTGTGCCAGTAGCCAACCATCATACTGCCCCCCTGTACCTGTGCAAGTAGCCATCCATTATATGCCATCATACTGCCCCCTGTACCTGTGGCAGTAGCCAACCTTCATACAGCCCCACTGTACCTGTGCCAGCAGCCATCCATACTGCCACCCTATGCCAGTAGCCATCCATCATATTGCCCCCCTCTATCTGTACCAGTAGCCATCCATACTGCCCCCCTATGCTAGTAGCCATCCATCATATTGCCCCCCTGTATCTGTGCCAATAGCCATCCATACTGCCCCCTGTACCTGTGCCAATAGCCAACCATCATACTGCCCCCCTGTACCTGCAGCCATCCATCATATGCCATCATACAGCCCCCTGTACCTGTGCCAGCAGCCATCCATACTGCCCCCTGTACCTGTGCCAGTAGCCATCCTTCATATGCCATCATACTGCCCCCTGTACCTGTGCCAGTAGCAATCCATACTGCCCCCCTGTACCTGTGCCAGCAGCCATCCATACTGCTCTCTGTACCTGTGCCAGTAGCCAACCATCATACTGCCCCCCTGTACCTGTGCAAGTAGCCATCCATTATATGCCATCATACTGCCCCCTGTACCTGTGGCAGCAGCCAACCTTCATACTGTAAAATATAACAGGATGACTGGGGAACTGGCAGCTATGCTCTCAATCTCAGCAAGGCACCCCCGCTCCAGGTGTAAGGTATATGCAAATCAACAAGAGGGCTGAGAGAAAGCAAACAAAGAGGCTTTGGTAAAGGGCTTTGGGCCCGAAACATGTTGTGTGCAATAAAGAGCACTTAGCAGCAAGCTCTGCCTCTTTGTTTGCTTTCTCTCAACCTTCATACTGTCCCACTGTACCTGTGCCAGCAGCCATCCATACTGCCCCCCTATGCCAGTAGCCATCCATCATATTGCCCCCCTCTATCTGTACCAGTAGCCATCCATATTGCCCCCTTTACCAATAGCCAACCATCATAATGCCCCCTGTACCTGTGCCAGCAGCCATCCATCATATGCCATCATACAGCCCCCTGTGCCAGCAGCCATCCATACTGCCCCCATGTACCTGTGCCAGCAGCCATCCTTCATATGCCATCATACTACCCCCTGTATCTGTGCCAGCAGCCATCCATACTGCCCCCTGTACCTCTGCCAGCAGCCATCCTTCATATGTCATCATACAGCCCCCTGTACCTGTGCCAGCAGCCATCCATACTGCCCCCTGCACCTGTGCCAGCAGCCATCCTTCATATGCCATCATACTGCCCCCTGTACCTGTGCCAGCAGCCATCCATACTGCCCCTCTGTACCTGTGCCAGCAGCCATCCTTCATATGCCATCATACTGCCCCCTGTACCTGTGCCAGTAGCCATCCATACTGCTCTCTGTACCTGTGCCAGCAGCCAACCATCATACTGCCCCCCTGTGTCAGCAGCCATCCATCAAATGCCATCATACTGCCCCCCTGTGCCAGCAGCCATCCATACTGCCCCCTGTACCTGTGCCAGTAGCCAATCATACTGGCCCTCTGTACCTGTGCCAGCAGCCATCCTTCATATGCCATCATACTGCCCCCTGTACCTGTGCCAGCAGCCATCCATACTGCTCTCTGTACCTGTGCCAGCAGCCATCCATCATATGCCATCATACTGCCCCCTGTACCTGTGCCAGCAGCCATCCATACTGCCCCTCTGTACCTGTGCCAGCAGCCATCCTTCATATGCCATCATACTGCCCCCTGTACCTGTGCCAGTAGCCATCCATACTGCCCCCCTGTACCTGTGCCAGCAGCCATCCATACTGCTCTCTGTACCTGTGCGAGCAGCCAACCATCATACTGCCCCCCTGTGTCAGCAGCCAACCATCATACTGCCCCCCTGTGCCAGCAGCCATCCATACTGCCCCCCTGAAACTGTGCCAGTAGCCAATCATATGCCATCATACTGCCCCCCTGTACCTGTGCCAGTAGCCAATCATATGCCATCATACTGCCCCCCTGTACCTGTGCCAGTAGCCATCCATCATAACGCCCCACTGTACCTGTGCCAGTAGCCAACCAAACTGTCCCCCCTGTACCTGTGCCAGTAGCCATCCATCATAACGCCCCACTGTACCTGTGCCAGTAGCCAACCAAACTGCCCCCCCTGTACCTGTGCCAGTAGCCAATCATATGCCATCATACTGCCCCCCTGTACCTGTGCCAGTAGCCATCCATCATAACGCCCCACTGTACCTGTGCCAGTAGCCAACCAAACTGCCCCCCCTG
Organism: Xenopus petersii; assembly: GCA_038501925.1. Taxonomy (NCBI): domain Eukaryota; kingdom Metazoa; phylum Chordata; class Amphibia; order Anura; family Pipidae; genus Xenopus; species Xenopus petersii. The sequence continues at coordinate 108,668,552 of CM076686.1, forward strand.
TACCTGTGCCAGTAGCTTACCATCATATTGCCCCCGTACCAGCAGCCATCATACTGCCCCTCGCCCCCTGTACCAGCAACCATCATACTGCCCCTGGAACCAATCTTTACCTGTGCTAGCAGCAGCCAAAAATAAATTAGATCATGCGGCCCCCCCACCCCTCAAGTATCGATGTACCTGTGCCGGCCCAGCAGCAACATTAAAAAAAATGGCCCCAAGTCTGTACCTGGCTGTGCCAGCAGCAGGAACCTTCACAGTACAGAATCCAATCTTCAGTGCCTGCAAACAGTGTGCAAGGCTGTGAGCAATGAGCCTGACTGAGCCACACCAACGTGCCTGTCCACCAACTCTCTGTAATGTAGACGCCAGTGATGTCACTGACGGGCGTACGTGTGTGACGCAAGACGCGATGCGCCACTAGGCAGCTCTTAAGCTGCAGTAC